>JAWWMK010043668.1:0-11167 GCA_035047105.1 Galeopsomyia nigrocyanea
TATATATGTACACAAACACCGTCGCACAGCCACAGTCTTGAATAATAATAAGTTGTCGCGTATTTTATAATGTACATCACTAATTCGCTCACATGTGCATCAGGCAGATACGTTCAGTAGTGGGAGCAGCAACGTGTCCTCAGACGAGAGGTCGAGCTTTGGCGATAGTGGGCTCGAGTGTCCGTTGCAAGCTCACCCTCGTGACGGCCGGTGGCGACGAGTCGAGTGGCGTTATCGATGCTGCTCTACTGCTACCCGGGGTGCAACTGCCTGTCGGTGGGATCAGTGACACCACTTCCGGACTCGATGGCTGTCCGTTGTCCTCGTACACTCGCTCCTATATTTATATTTATATATTTGCAATTTTTTTTTTTTGTTCACAAACGTTTTTCTACACAATTCGTCATAATTTTGCGTTTCTTTTATTTTATTTTGGTTTTTGTGCTTTCGCTCGAGTGCCCACTCACACACAAAGTCGAACTTGCGGATTAGGAATATATATAGGGTTTCTTTTATCTCTTTTTTTTTTAAATAGACAGGCCAATTGGAATTATACTAGCAAGTCTAACGCAGTCTCGTTCGTCGTGTATACCTCTTTCAATTACAAATTCAGTGTTATTTTCTCTCTGTACACTTATAACTCGGTTGTATTCTTTTTTTTCATTACTTATTTTTTCTCTGTTTTTTTCGAATCTTGGAAAAATTGCCTACGCAAAGTTTCTATAATGCGTTTATAGGAACCAAAAGTCTTCTATTCTCTAAACTTCATTTTTTTTTTTTTTCGCGAGACTTACGATATTGTCGAACAACATACATTTTCTTTTACAATTAATCAACAGACGCAATTGTTTCTTCGTCGATCTTTCATACAGTTCGCTTTTTTTTTGTAATTTTGTTGGCTACACGACAAAAGTGCACGAATCGACATCAGTCTTTTCTCTGTTAAAAATACATATATATCATCATCTTCTCCGAAAAATACGCGTGAAAAAGTCGCGCAAACTTTATAGCCAAAGAGAAATGGAAAAAAAAAATCCGTATTTCGAAATTTGCCGGATTTTCTCGCGAAACGCTCGTAATAAATTGCTTCGATCCATTGCTCGCAAACATTACAGTTGCCCTTGCAAACAATCGGCAGTGCGTGGTTAGAAGTTGTGCAGTACGTGTGTAATTTTCTCAACCGTCGAAAATATATATTTTCGCGTATCATAATCTTTATAAAAAAACCCCCATCACGAGAATGGACTTTTGACATAAAGCTTGCACGAGTTTACCGAGTCGATCAATGTCCTCGATCTATCAGCCTCATTTACGTAATATAAAAACACCGGCAGCACGTTTTCCAAAAATCACAAAAAAAAGAGGAACAAAGTTTATATTTGGCACAACCATGCGTCGTGCTCTTTTATCGTGCAACACTCACACACACACACGCATGTATACACATATTCTCAGAATGAAACACACGATTTTTCGAAAACAAAACGACACTACTAGGATGAACGACGCCGAGGTGTCGGCGATGCTGAGAGTAGATACTAAGTGGTCTCCGTCTCGTTCATCTGGATGAAGTGCAGCGGCAGATGTTGCAGCTTAATCGGGCACTCGATCTTCGAGACTCCATCTTCGACCTGATGATGCTCGGCGTTGCTCGTGCTGGCTTTGGCTTTGCTTCGCTGCGCTCGTACGACCGCGTTTTTTTTTTTTTCGTATATTTTTTGCAAGGTTTTTTTTTTCGTGGTGTTGGTGGTGCAAAGGTGGTTCAGGTAAGTTGTGTGGTGGTTGTGTGTCGTAGTGGTGCGTGGGGTTGTCGAACGAAAACAAACAGAACAGAAAGAACACGATTCGCTGTTAGATTTTTTTTTGTTACTTTTTTTTCATTTTGCTTTATAATACTTAATTGCTATTTATATTAATGACGCTTTATTGACGGTTAAATTGAGAAACACTCGCACACGATCTGTACATGCATAAGCTTTGAAGAACTACTTTTTTTTTTAAATATCGATGTTTTTATGCATCTACTACGAATTTCACGAAAAATGCCTAAAGTATATCGGTGTTGTAATGTGTAACATAATTGTCAAGGATGTTGGATTTTTTGTTCCGTCGCGTCTTCGGATGAGGATAAGGTATCGTTAGAACATCCGCTTTTCTTATTTTTTTTTTCTTTTCACTTGAAAATGTTTTTTGACGTCTGCGTATGCATGTACAGATTGAGTTATGATGAACAACAGCCATGCAACACACAATTTTTCAACTGTCTTTTTTTTATTGTAAATTATGTTTTTTTTTCAACTTGTTTATTGAGCCTAACTCGAACGAAAGCATAAAACGCATAAGCTTGGACAGTGCGTTCGTGTTCTGTCCAAACTTGGAAATATGTAAACATTGCACACAAAAGCCATAGAAATTTTGTCGATACTAGTAGGTTGAAAGCTATATCAGTTTAGTTGTTGTTGATGAAAAAAAATACTCCTTTTTTATTAGTGAGGTTGAAATTTGTTTGAAATCTACTGCTACTTAAAAAAAAAGTTTGAGCATAGAGTTTTGAATCTAAAAGGAGTATTTCATGCGGAAGATAGACTACTGGAAAAATACAAGTTGAAGTGGATAGAAAAGAAAAGGAAAAAAAATCATTTTGTAAAAAGGCTCGTGTCCTTCAACGCTCTATAAATACTTTCAAGAGAGACTAATAAAAGCAAAAGAAAAATAGTTAAAAAAAATCAATCACTACAAAACTGAGTAAACAAATGCTACTGTAAATCTAGGTGACTTTGTTTCTTTTTTAAAACCATTAATAGAAAAATTAAATTCATTTTAAAACTTGAAATTCAAGAATTTTCGAATCAATTCAGTCATCTCGACACAGTAACACCCATCGCTACAGTAAAGTGTGAAAAAAAAAATAAGTAAACGAAAATCACAACTAGGACAAAATCAAAACTATATATATCAGCGTTCGATTCAATCCAAATTCAATCTCTCTACCAAAAACAATTCGAATCAAACGCCTCAAAAGCAGAATCTCGAACAGCAAAGCTTCGATCTTATCATCTATCGACATACCTGCGACTTATCGTATTTGAGCCTCTTCCAAATGAAACCCTTCTTATCCGAGGGTTGCTGACTAGTCGGCGTGGTGAGATCGGCACTACCAGCCGCGCCGGCAGCCGACGCATTGTAGTTCGGATTGGAGAAGGTCAAAACGTTGCGTCGATTGTTGTACGGATACTCCTCGCGTTTGTTCTTCCTCGGACATTGCATGTAGATAATGACGGTGATTATGGCGATCGTAATGGCCAACAGAACAACCGTGGTGGTGATCATCGTGTGCAAGCTGTAAGAATCGTCTTGACCACCGCCCGATTTGTCGTATTTGCCATCGCGACCGCGAGTGGTTTTCGGAGTCGGTGGGATATCTTCGTCGTCGATGTCGTCGTAACTCGAGTCGTTTTCCGTGCCTGGTTTACGCAGTGGCATTTGTCTGATCGGTACTGCAAAGTATAGATCGTTAAGATTCGCTGATCTAACTCAATTCACCACAAAAAAAAATCGATTTCACTCACGAGTCGAGCAGGGTTTATGATCGGGCTGATCGGGACAGCCGCAATGGTAGCTCTTTTTGATAAAGAAGCACAAGTGCGTGCAACCACCATTGTCCATGACGCAAGGTGTCCATCCGGTTTGTCTGTCGGCGGAAACAGCTCGGATATCCGTGGTGCCGTCGAGTGCAGTTCGGATTTTACTGCGATTCTTGCCGGTTCGCTTGTCCGCCCGTTCGATCATCTCTTTGAACCAGTCACCCCAGTAAATGTTGTTTCCGTACTGAAAAAAAAATCGAATCATCATTGTAACTTTCAATCGACAATCAGCAATCGATTCGAAAACTCACCTGCGTCAACCCAAACGCATTGATAGCCTCGGGAACCAATGCAATTCGATACCTGCCGTGCAGATCCGACACCTCGATCCTGTCCTTCAGGGCGTCAGCCCAGAAAAGTTTTCTCGCTCCGTAATCGATCGACAATCCGTTCGGCAAACTCAGATCCGTCGATACGATGCTCTTCCTGTTGCTACCGTCCAAATTGGCTCTCTCGATCCGTGGATGATCTCCCCACTCGGCCCAATAAACGTAGCCTTCGCGCGGGAATAGTGCGAGCGATCGCGGTTCTCTCAGATTTTCGACTATCCTCTTTCGACAGCTACCGTCGAGTTTGGCGACTTCGATCACGCGATGCTTCATGTCGGTCCAGTAGATGTTGTCGGCTAACCAGTCGACCGCCAGGCGGAAGGGTGTGGATGTGTTTTGGCCGCGCAACATCACTCGGACGTCCGTGAAGTCGCGCATGTTTATGCTTCTGTGTGCGAAATTTCAATTGATAGACACGTTCGATTATTTTCTCGAATGATATTTACCTTATGACTTTGGCATCGACGTCGATGTAGAAAATCAGCTGCTTCTCCCAGTGAAAGTCGACGGAGAAAGCGTTGTGCGTTTGTTTGAAGGGCAGAGGTACCTCCCACATCTCTTGTGTGTCCAGTGACATTCTCACCAGAGTCTTCTTCGTCGCCAACAGCAAGAAATTCGTCGGTGTCGAGTTACATGTGCGTTTGTCCTCGTTGATGACGATTCCAGTCGGACAGGCGCAACTGTAACCGTTCGGATTGCGCAGACATAGATGCGAACAACCGCCGTTAATGTTTTCGCAGGCGTTGTCGGGACGAACTTGCTTTTTCTGTAAAATATTTGCTTGAATTGATGTAACTATAGGAAAACAGAATAACGTTATCTTACATCGACAAGTCGTATATCCATGATCCCTTCGAGATTTCCAATGACGAGTTTTCTCGCTTTGCCGTCGAGTTTTTTCGCTCTCATCACAGCCTTCTCCTGCCAGTCGCTCCAATAAACGAAATCTCCAACTATCGCCAAACCGTACGGATGCTCAACTTTTTCCACTATCACCTTACGATCCTGTCCGAGCAAATCCGAACTCTCGATCACTTTCTTCTTCGCGTCGTTCCAGTAGATTCTGTCAGCAAACTGATCGACCGACAGACCGTTCGGCCACGCGAGACCTTCGGTCACCACAGCCTGACGATGTTCGCCGTCCATATCGGCACGTTCGATTCTCGCGTTATGTCCCCAGTCCGACCAGAAAAGAAGACCGGCTGGGTAGTGTAGAGAAATGGCTCGAGGATTATCGAGTCCCGACCAAACTAGCACTTTACGATTCGTACCGTCGAGTTCGCTCACTTCTACACTGTTGAGACTCGCGTCCGTCCAGTAAAGCTTGACAAAAAAGTTTGATAATGAAGACAACGGCAAAAAGTATTTTTCTAAGGTAGAAGATTTTTTTAAACAAACCTTTCTGCCAACGGAATCCACGACCAAACTGTCGACAGTATCGATGCAACAGTCGACGATGGTCTCCTCGGATTTGCCTTTGTAGGATATCCTCTTGATGACTTTGGTGAAAGGCTGTCCGGGATCGGTCCAGTAGATGAAGCCAGTTTGCAGATCGATGTCCGCACCACTGACGTTCTTCATGTGACCGAACGGCATGACCGTGTCGGCCGAGTAATTCGTGTCCAATGAGAGTACGCGGACGTCGACGCGATGAGACATCAGTAGGAATCTGCTCGGGGTTTCCGGACATGTTTTGCCATCCGGCTGAAAAAAAAATGAAGGTTAAAATTTATCGATCAATTATTTCCAATACCGTTTGTTATATAATAAATTGAAGATTCGATGCTTACGTTGATCAAAATTCCGGTCGGACAAGCGCATCTGTATCGCTTGGCATTTGGCGACAGAAGACACAAATGTGAGCAGCCACCATTGGCACGAGCGCAAGGATTGTCAACGACGGGACGGTCGTGATGGAAGATACGCACGTCCATGAGGAGACTCATGTCTGCGCGAACCGTTGTCACGTTTTTGCCGGTGAGTTTGTCGGCTCGATGAATACCCAGAGTATCCCAATCCGTCCAGTATAGCTTGTTCTTGTGGACGTCCAGACCGAAGGGATGTTTTAGATTCGCTGTTGGAAAAAGAAAGTATTTTAAGACTTTTGTCATCGAATCGTAGTTTATGAGAATTGTATACTCACGAGCTGACACGACGGTCGTTCTGTGTTTGCCATCGAATTCAGAGCATTCGATTTTACTGGTACCACCGTCGGCCCAATACAGCTTTTTACTTTCGAAGTCGATGGCCAAACCATTCGGCCACTTCAGATCTGAATCCACGATGGTTTTTCTCTCGGTGCCATCCATACCTGCGACTTCGATTATCGCGCGTTCGCCCCAGTCACTCCAATACATGTGGCCAGCTATGAATAAAAGGAATCGTAGTTGAGTATCGAGTTTCGATTTTTAATTTTGATGAAACTCACTTGTTGGATTGAGAGCGATGTCTCGAGGTTTGTCGAGGCCTTCGTGGATGATCAAACTCCTCATTGTTCCATCGAGGTTCGAGCACTCGATACGATTCGTACCAGCGTCCGTCCAGTAAAGCTTTTTCGTTACCCAATCCATGGCGAGTCCAGCTGGAGTAACTATAAACCCCAAATTTCATTACGTTACACATGCTCGTAATAAAGTTCATTTTTCAAAATTAAATTCTCACCAAGATTGTGCGATATAATGGTCAGCTGATTAGTACCATCGAGCTTAGCCTTCGAGATAGTGTCAGTCTCGACGTCGGTCCAAAAGATACTTTCATCGTCGGAATTCCAAGTCAAAGCAATAGCACTTTGAACGTTGTCGACCGGAATAACAACGTCAAAAGCCTTCACCGATTGATCGAGACTGACCAGTCTCAAATCCTTCTTCCTCGCGAACAACAGTAAATTGTCGGAACCGCTGGCGCAAGTCTTGCCATCGTGTTTGATCTTCGAGCCAACCGGACAAACGCAACTGTAGCCCATGCTGTTCGGTAGACACATGTGCGAACATTTCCCGTTGTCTTGTCCGCAGTGATTGTCGTACTCGGGTTGTCTTTGCGGATGGTAACTTCGCAAATCCATGGGGAAGTGTAAACCTGAGTGAATCTTCTTGTAGTCGCGTCCGTTGTTCTTGTTCGCCAACGCGATGCTTCGGAAATGCCAGTCGGTCCAGAATACCGAATCCTCGAACACGGTTATGGCGAACGGATGATGGAGACCGCGTGACACGACTTTCTTGCGATCGGTACCTTGGATGTGCGCCGATTCGATCACTCGATGCTTAGCGTCTATCCAGAATATTCGATCAGACGTGTAGTCGATGGTCAAACCATTCGGCCAGTGCAGTGATTCGGTTATCAGAGCTTTGCGATTCGAACCATCCATGTCGACTCGTTCGATCTTTGGATTAGGACCTGAAATAAAAATTCAATATAAATTTACATATCGTCGATGAAAAGTGACAATGTCTCTCACCCCAATCGGTCCAATAGACGAATCCATAGTGCGGATGAACAGCGATAGCTCGTGGTTTGTCCAGATCACTGGAGACAAGCACGTGTCGCACGCGGGTATTCAACGTCATGACCTCGACCCTTCTGGTACCCGAATCTGTCCAAAATAGCAGATCGTGCACCCAATCGATGGCAATTCCTCCGGGACTCTCCAAACCCCAACGTACCAAATCTGTCGGGAGTATTAATGTGGTTAGTTTACAACTATAGGGAGGGTTGAATTTTATTGTGTAAATATACCTTCTATGCCAGTTCCATTAACGTAGACTTGGCGGATGACGTCCATCGACACATCCGACCAAAAGATCAGACCTCTCTTGTAATGATAATCCAAAGCAATGGCATTTTGTAATCCTTTGAGAATCGGCGAGTATTTCGGTCCGCTTATGCTGACCTAGAATATTATTTTTTTTTTTCGATCGAATTAATTATTAGCGAAATAACGTTTAACAAAATGATATATTTTACCTGTCGGATGTCGACTCTGTTGGCGAGAAGTAAGGTTGGATTCGCACCTATGGCTTTACAAGATCGACCATCCGGCCGCAAGGTGTATCCTTTCTCGCAAGCACAGGTGAAGGAACCTTTTGTGTTTGTACAGATTTGACTGCATACCGGATCCTTAAGAAATTTCGAATAAAATATTAACGTGATTTTTGGCAATCTCGAAAAGTGAGTACTCACTTTCTTGAATTCACACTCGTCTATGTCATCGCACGTAACGTTATCCTTCGCCAGTATATATCCAAAGTCGCAAGAGCAAGCTTTCTGATTCTCGCTGGTCGTCACGCAGTATTGAGCGCATTTATCAGTCTCCGTGCACTGTATCTTCTTCGAGCAATTCTCTTCGTCTATACAAAAAAAAAATAAAATCGTAATTATTCAAGACGAAAAACTAATCAAACTTCTCTCGACTCACCATCTTTCTCGGGGCAATCGATTTCCCCGTCGCAAACGTGCTTACGACTAATACACTCGGGTTGATGTCCACGCGCGTTCATGGGCCAGTGAGCTGGATAAACTGTGCCCGGACCACGAGTGTCGTTGTTCACGCTTGTCGGCTGTTTGCACATGTACTGTGTGAGCTCGCAATTCGCGTGGCAGCCTTGCTCGTCCTCGCCGTTCGAGCAGTCCGGCACTCCGTCGCAAGCCCATGCACGCTGGAAATACGTATGTACGTTTTTGTTTTGAATATAGGAGTTGGAGAAGTCGATGGTATTTTTTGAAATTAAGGTTTAGTATTTCTCCATCGTCGTCGAATCTAATTAGAATTTCATCGAGAACGGTTTAAGTCGAAATAGAGCACTTAGTGACTTTAATATACATTAGAATTACGTATACCACCAAATTACGCGAAATTCTCAGTGGATTTAACAACTCCAGCTCTAAAAACAACAAGATTTACTTACGGGTATGCAAGTACCAGTCAAGCAAGCGTATTCTTCCTTCGCGTCGCAGTTCTTCACCGTCGCGGACGAGCAATTTTTCTCATCCTCGCCGTCCTTGCAGTCTATCTCGTGATCGCACACGTATTTTTTACTTATGCAAGCGCCATCTCCACATCTGCGAATTGAAAAATTATTATATACGTTCGACAAAAAAAAAATCCTCGCAGTGTTAACTAAAAATTAATATCTCATACCTGTACTCGTTGGTGCCACAAGTGGATTCTTTGCTAGCCGGACAATCCAATTCGTCGCTACCGTCGCCGCAATCGTCATCCCCGTCGCATCTGTACTGCATCGGAATACAAGTTGGATAGGCGCATTGAAATTGATGCTCCTTGCACTGCACGTGTACACCTTCTGCACGTCCAATAGACAACAGTTCGCGTTAATATTAGTATAATCCACTAAGGGATGATTATAATTCGACGAAAGTTCATATATACTTACCGCATTTAATCTCGTCGCTACCGTCGGCGCAATCCTTGCGACCGTCGCATCTCAGGTAGTCGAATATACAGCTGCCATCTAGGCACACGAAGTCGGTATCGAAACACACTCTGAAAGCAGAGAAAATAAAAAAAAAATTATCCATCTTTTATTAGAAAACAATAAAAAGGCAGTATATTTTTTATTTTAAAAGTGACGACCGATCGTTAAAAAAAATTTACGCGTACATATTCCATTTATATTCGTCGCAGCAGTAGTAATAAAAAAGCGTCGTTCGTCACCGGGTAAGAATAATCCTATACCAGGCGCGTATAAATCAACGATATCCCATAACAGTGCATATAACACGTGAAAGAAGAAGTAAAGCTTCGCCCCAACGATTATAGTAGCGTGCACAGATGTCGGTCACGGGGTGTGTGTGTGTGTGTGTGTGTGTGTGGGGGGGGGGGGGATGGATCAGATGTTAAGCTTTTGTTTTGACGCATCGCCTGCATTGTGTATAATAGGGGTTGCACGTATGTACTCTTGAATGAGAGAAAGAGAGAGAGAGAGAGAGAGAGAGAAAAAAGTCTAGGGGATTGGTTGGAAGTGATATTTTGATTTTACCCAGGCGGTGCACACACACACTTTGATTTTGTTCGTATAGCTTGCGATTTGAGATATCGAAGTGGATATGTATATATAATTGCTTTTAGGGCTTTTTTATGGATAATTACTCAATTAGGATTGATTGCTTCTGATAGGTTTTATATCTCGTTTGGATATGTGTTTATGCTTTTTTGATTATCAATTGGATTACGCGTCATCGGGTGATTTTTAATGAGACGCATAAATCTAAGAGAAATTTTGTTCACGAATCTTGCGATTTTTGTTTATTAACGTATAATTTTATTAAATTCTATGCCAATTATTCATTTTCAATTTTATGAGTCAGAACTCAGAGCAACTTTTTTTTTGGCAGTGACTCTACAAATATTAAAACCCCCTTTATATGAAAAAAAATTCCGTTTCAATGCGTTTCCATTTTCAATAACTTTTCGATATATTAATCCACGCGTATTCCACGAGCGACAAATAACACGAAAGGTCATACACTAACTCGATATGCCAATCAATCCCGCGCAATAAAAAAAAATACATTCAAATCAAATACACGTGCGAATCCATTTCTATCAAAAAAAATAAATAAAAAAAATTAAGCCGATGAAGAGTGTATTACATGCAGTTTTGAAATTCGAAAAAAAAAGACATTTTGCCTCGTAGCGTTTCCTGTATATAGGGTCTCCCCTGCAGTGAAAAAAAAAAAAAATATATATATATATATATATATATATAAGGCTTCACAACGCGTCAATGAGAGAGAGAGAGAGTAAGAGAGAGAGAGAGAGACTCGATCGTATCGCGCTCCCATGAAACGTAGAAAAGCCAACAGTTGTCGGGAAATTCACGTGAATTTAACTCTCGCAGCAGCTGAGTCATGCGATATATATCCTTTGATTTACACATTTATACGCGCCCTTTTGAATTTCTACGCGCGCGTTTAATTAGTTGAGCGTCAGGGCGTTGCGAAATTAACGAACAAGTGGTAGCTAACGAGACGAAATTCTCGGAAAGAAATATACTTTTATTCAGGAGAATTTCCAAGAAAAATGGCATATCGCTCGCGAAATACTTTTCACTCTGGTGCCCTCGTTATACGTACGCTAATTATTCCATACAAACTAAACTGGCGCGCAGCTCGTCTTTTCATCGGAATTTGCCTTTCGAACGAAGCGCAAAGTAGATATATATATATATATATATATAT
>JAWWMK010043679.1:0-11165 GCA_035047105.1 Galeopsomyia nigrocyanea
TATCGAAAAAAATTCAATTGACAAAAATATAGAAAAGTCGGAAAAAAGTAGTTCCTGTGGACTTTTCTAATGTTCACTGGCATTTTCCGGCACTATATACCTCAAGGAAGAAGAAGAAAAAATTCCGGAAGCTCTAGTGTTACAATGTATTTTTGCCGTTTTAGGCTTCAAGAATCGGCATTTTTTTTATAGATTTCGTCATATATCCGTAAAATTCGAATCTGAAGTCAGATTAACGCTTTCAATCGTCATTTTTTATTAAACTTCAAAAAACCATAAAAAATCACTAAAATATTTTTTTAAAAACATGTTTCTTACGTTAAAAAAATCCTGATGTGCAGGGCAAAAACTGAGGTCATTTTCGAATCCTAGGACTGAAATTACATAAAGATATCATATTCTTCAATGAGACATTTCGGACCCAAAATTTTGTTGTTCAGTGATCGGGTATCAGGTTGTCATCATCAAGTATCACGTTGTTATCGTCGGTTGGATATTTTCTTGGTCATTTTCGGATCACAGTGGGGGTTAGCATACCGTGGTACCACACTTCTGTTCCTATTCCGGCATTCGCCCTGCGTCTCACGGAAAAAACTACGGTTTAAAATACCCGTGAGCGAAGTAGATGAAGTTACCTGTCGTGATAAGTTTATAGTCGGTCTATGTGAATGCTCTTTTTCTTATGTTTCGGAGTCTTCTGCATGCAAAATACAACGTCGTTGATTTTTTTTACAATCTTGAACGGACCTTCCCAGTTGCTTTGAAGTTTCGTTGTTTTACCTTTGGTTCTCCTAGGATTGTAAAGCCACACTTTGTGACTGTCTTGAACATCAACGTGGCGAGTTGTTTGTCGTAATTTCTTTTTGTTCGTTCGGATGAAATTTTTGTTGTTCCGTCTTGCAATGTGGTATATCTTGTTAAGTTTTGTCTTCAGTTTTCTTTCCCCTCTCTTTCCATTTTCAGTATTCGGTGTTTTCACCTTTGCTCTGTCTCTCTCTCTCTCTCTCTCTCTCTCTCTCTCTCTCTTTCTCTCTCTTCCTCTTTCTCTCGTTCCTTTAGCCTTACACGAGTGACATTTGGCCGAATTGTCGTGTACGTAGTTTCAAATGTATATTGTCTCATCGATAGTAAGAGCAGACCCACGCATCAAATCTAGTGGAAGTAGTAAGTCAGTAGTAGTCATGATCTCGGCTGGTGTGTTTTTGAGTGTATTGATAATCTGTAAGCTGAAAGATACAGTTAAACCCAACGATTATAATCTTTTTCGCTGTCTGATATGACGGGTGATCTCTAACTTTCGGGTGGTAGATCTAAAGTTGACGCGAAAGGTCTTCGGCGTCTAAAGCGCTAGAATTCTAGTCCTCACACTAGACCTCCGGCGATAGAGTTGCTGCAACGTTAAAGATCGCCTGAAAAGGTCGTTTTCTGGTTGGGCTTATAAGAATCCCAGATATGTCTCCGAAAGTCAGCAGGAAACTCAATCTCTCAAAAAATAGAATGCATGCAAATTTTTTTTCAAACTCGAGAACATGGGTATGACTCCTAAATTGTTTATTGATGAAATAGTTTCTTAAATTTACCTTGAAATGAACCACCAATAATATGGAAATATAAAAGAAATAATGGATAGCTTAAATTCTTAATCTTTCTTTTTCCTTTATACTATGTTATGCATTCATGAATATTTAAATAAAGTTTTATTTACCTTTGATTCAAGTATAAATTAGCTGTCATCGTAAAAACGTTCAAATCAATGCACTTAAGAACAGCTAAGGACAGTATTTAAAGCTATTCATCACAAAGGGGTAAGTTATGATTGCGTTTCAGCCTCTACTTTCTGACGGCGCACCTCAGAATCTGAATAATATGTAACGTATTTTTATATACATTTCGACGAGGAATTCAAAAATAATAATTACAAATACGTAGGATACTCGTTTGCATGACTTCAATATGGAAAATCGCTGAAATTGGCATTTTGTCGTAGTTTTTGTCTTGGAAAGCAAGGTTCCACCCTAATTTATTATATTGTTAATACATATTCTTATGTAATTTTTAACGAGGAATCGAATGGTCCATGTCTCAATCTTGCCAAATTAAAGCATCATACCCAAAAAATAGAAAAAAGTGAAAAAAAATCGAAAAAAGTGAATTTTTTTGCTGTAAAAGGCGTTCCAGCTAGTTGCAGAGTCGCAAATTTTTTAAAAATATATGTATCTGTTAGGAAATTTTTTCACGAATAAAACTAAAAAAAGAACGTCAAAAAATATTAATTAGCGGCTGAGCTAGAGGCAAAAACTTGAAAAAAGTGCCGAAAACCGGTTTTTTCGCGATTGCATCGCCCTTAATGCATCTTGGGAGCTGGAAATTTGGCAGAAGACCTTCCAAACCAGCCCAAACAAAGCACCGTAGTTAGTTTTCAAAAACGGCTTGGGGCCCAAAATAGTTTAGAAACCCCGCTATGGCCTTTACGATACCTTGTTGATGGAGTGTCTCTACTCTGCATGATTTTGTAATGTTTGATCTTCGTTTAATATTCACTTTTTATCAATTTATTGAAGTCATCCACCCTGGAGAATAATATAAAGAATAATGGAAAACCACAAGATTCCATGGAAACTTGAAGTTGATCGCCTATAATGGTTTCTACCAATTTATAGATTAGATGGTGCTCCGTTCTCCCCTTAAAGTGGATTTCTACTCAAATTTGACCGAAAAATCAATTTTTATTTTATTGCAGAAATGTATTCTACATGTATTCTAGAATAAGAAAAACTCAACTTTTATGCGGAAAAAAAATTTTGGCGCGAAATCGACAGATAAAGAAAAAAAATTATCTATCGAAAAATCGTTTTTCTTAGTTTTTAAAATTGCAGCTCTCACGCATTTGGAATAACTTAGATTTTACATTCAATAGCCTTGATATTTTCAGCCTTTATGCTTTTTTTGAAAAACCAGGTGCTTTGTGGTTATTTTTATTTTGTAAGTAGATTTTTTTTCAGCAGTTAAGAAGAATTATCTGTTCCACCTAGTCTTTTATGAAACTGCTGAGTTACTGTGAAACTGAATTTCATTTTTTTTTTTTGGCAGAACAGGATTATGATTGTTAAAATTCCGCATTTTTCAATCTAAAAGAGGAAAACATAATTATATAGCAGAATACTAAATCAGCACATACTAGTGAGAATGCGTAACAAAATTTCGTTGAATATATCTCAATATTGAAAAAATAGGACTACGCCATAATATTCAGTTATTTCACATATATGAGTGCTCGAGTGATGAAGTTTCAAAGAATAGCAGACATTTAAATCAACTAGGAAAAGAATTGCTGAAATATATCTATCAAAGTTCAAAGAGTAGATTGATGTTTTGTTTATAATAGAGTGAAATCATTTTTTACATTAAATGCATTTTCTTCAGTTTAGAGTTTTTCTGAGTTCAAAATGTTCTTGCGCATTCTACTTTGATCAAAATGAGTCGGCGGGGGGTGGGGAAGGGGGGGGGGGGTAACTTGAAGAACAAAATTTGCTAAGCAAAAAATTGTTAGCTCAAGTCCATTATACGGTGGCTCAAGAATAGACTGAAAAATCGGGATTAAAAATTTGGATTTTTATGGTCTTATTTATGTTTTGTAGTGTAGTTCAGATCTGAGTGATTTAAAAAAATTTCTTTATACCAAGTATTTTTCCTGGGGTCTTAAAGAACTAAAAGAGCCCTCGAACCACAATTTTGGTTGAAGTGGTATACACATAGAACTTTTTGAAATTAGGCTTAAAAAAGCTTAATTTACTTATAAAATTAGTTAAACACATGAAAAAAAATTTTTTTGGGCATCAAAAGTTTTTTTTAATGTAAAATATCTTACAAAAATTCCAAAAGTTTTAATTGAAGAATACAAAAAATATAAAACTGAGTAGAATCCCAACTTAATATCCATAGCAATGTGTTCATTAGTCTTTTGTTAGCTTTCTATTGACCATTAATTATTGCAAACAGTAACATAAAATTTATGTTTATTAACGTCTCTTATTATATAAGTCTAAACATAAATATTCTATATGGTGGTTCTCATAACGATGTGTGCCTTTTTATGTTTCAGCAATATGGACCCATCCTTGATGTTGAAATTATATTCAATGAACGTGGAAGCAAGGTGAACTACAAATCAATTTTTTATTAATATTATTACAATAATCAAAATAGCTTTTAGAAAACTTCTTAATATATATTGCTTTGACTAGTATTACCTGGTATTGTTAATTTCCAGGTCTTTATTTTGATTTTTATAGTTCAGATGCTAGTAGTATCTATTTAAAAACACGGGTTATTTATAATATTTATAATTTTTTATGCAGTTTAATGGAGCCAGGCGGAGTTATATTGTGAAAATCGAAAGTTTTTTCTATTCTATTACCTTAGTAAAAATTTTGTTATAAAACTTTCATCATTTTAAAATACTCAGAATTAGCTTTCATTTTCTGTAGTGTAAGTACAAGTCTCAATTATACGTCTCACAAAATCATCAAATTTATTTACAAAAATTAGCGCTGTATACGATTCTAAACGTAAAAGTGAACAAAAAACCATATTCAAAGCTTCATTTTTTCGTTGAGATCTATTATTCTAGAATATGAGCAAAGTACTTTTACGATAAATAAATTTTATCACAATTTATACTAGTTTTTCGAATTTTATTGAAAAAAAAATTGTCAAATTTATGGGAAACCTAATTTTAAATCATGAGAAAATAAATTTATAAAAACGTGTTCCGTTCATTTTCGAGTACAGAGGCTAAAGCAAGAAATTACCGATACTAAAGAAAATATAAGCTCTTGAACAAATTTAGTCACACATGCATGATATTTGCGATTTCACGCCCGCAATAAAGGACCTAAAGTGCCGTTTTTTCAACATATGAATACATGTAAATCAAGAAGAACGAGTTGTCGCGTCTAAAAATCGTCATATTTAGCTCACATTTTACAGACACGAAATCTCAAAATCAATACATGCGTAACAAAAAGATTAGTCGACTTAATCCATTAATGCTCGTGCCTAACCCAGGGGCTCGAGCACTTCAGAACCAATGTAAAAAAGGCCTAATTATGTAACAATATGGCTGGATTCCGAATTTTGCTACTTGTTTGAAAAATCTTTGTTCAAACAAATTAGGCAACGTTTTTTTTAAATCTGATAATTGAAGCGGATTCTACGACAAAAGTTACTGGAATAATGAATTTTATTTCCATGATTACCCCATGTGTTAACTAATAATAGCGTTATAAACAGTTAGTGAAATGAACCAGCCGCATGTCCTGATGCCCACGGCCGACCGATTATCCGAGCACTTCGACAACAATGTAAAAGAGGACATTAGTCCTAATTATACTAGAATATGGCTAAATTCCAATTTTCGTAACTTGTTTAACCAATCATTGTATCGGCGCGCATGTGCATACAGCTGGTTTATTTCACTAATTTTTTATAACGCTATTATTAGTTAACACATTGGGTAATCATGTAAAGAAAAGTCATTCTTTTAGTAATTTTCGACGTAAAATCCATTTTCGCTATCAGATTAAAAAAGTTGCAAATTTGTTTAAACAATGATTGTTTAAACAAGTTGAAAATTTTAGAATTTAGTCATATTCTTGTATAATTAGAGCTAATTTCCTCTTTTATATTGGTTCCGAAGTGCTCTGGCTTATCGGTTGTCCATGGGCATCGGGGCCTACATAGGGCTGGTTCATTTCAGTAATTGTTTGTAACGCTATTATTAGTTAACAAGGTGGATAGTAAGGAGATTAACAATCATCTTTTTCGTATATTTCGACGTAGAATCCATTCCTGCTGTCAGATTTACAACAACAAAAAATAAATTTTAGTCAATTTGTTTAAATAATGATTCTTTGAACAAATTGCGGAATTTGAAATTTCTACTTATCCTTGCATAATTAGGGCTAGTGTCCTCTTTTACATTTGTTCCGGACTGCTTAAGCACCTGTGTTGGCTATGGGCATTAATGGGTTTAAGGGGGTCTTTGACCTCGGGTGCTTGCATTACTCGTATAGATTCGCAAACACACTCGGCTTCGCGTTAAAAAAGACCCTCTTTTACGCCCTTGGTAAGTAATATACTGTAAAAATCCTCCTCTGCTAATACCCAAATAATAACAAATGTATAAAAGATAACTTTATTAATCCTAAGTACACGACTTACTATCACGACGACCAAACAACAACTAACTCGCTTGACAACAAAAAAACAAAACAAACAGTTTGACAACCTTCCGATCTTCTTTTTTAATATTCGACAGCCCAATATATTACATTACTCCCTCTTTTTGAAATTGTCATCCTGACCATCTAAAAACCGGAAGTAAGGTCGTCTTCTTCAAAGCGGATGAACCGTCCTGTCACTTGAAAAATTAACCTCTTCTTCCAAAACCAAGTGAAGAGAAAGTCCTCTCGAAGCGGGCTGATCCTCCGCACACGACCAAAGGGCCCGTCTCTTAAATTGGTTCATCTTGACTCAAACCCAACATCAAATCGTTAAAAACATCTTCTGTTCAAGCGGGCTAATCCTTCGGAAATAGGCCGAAGGACCCGTCTCTTAAAAGTCGATTCATTTTCTAGATCATCATCATCATCATTCAATTACCTTGATCGTCATCGTCGCATCATCTTTGGACAAGAGTGGGGAATTGATGCATCGTGGATTCTCGCCTCTGTCCCTGCTCTAACATTCGTCCTGCAGCTCACGGGAAAACCACGACTCGAAAGAACCGTGAGCAGAGCAGCAAGATCGTTTCTAAGCCAATTCCGAACTAATCCAGCAAATAGATTCTTGTTCCTCCAATCCACCACCACAACAGGCATCTCATGACATCCTCGTATCGTCTACTTCATGAGCAACCCAGCGCATCAGCGAAGAGCGTGACCCAAAGAACCTCATGCATAAGACGGCCATGGAATCTGTAAATTCGAAAAATAATGAGAGCAAACAAGTTTCAGATGTTATCAGTCATTAGCTTCACAGAATCCTTAAGCTACGTGACTCGCGATAACTTAGCTTAGAAAAATCTTACTACCAACGACGACGCTTGGTCGCAAGCCTTGCCGAGATCTTATTACAGATCTGAGTGAGCGTCCTGTATCAACTCAGTCAAAGGCATCTCGACTCCGACTGCAATTATAAACTTAACCCAATTTTTCTCACTAAATTTCAATTAATAAACTCGCCATCGAACCTAACGGACCCAACTAAATACATGGAAATTGACTTAGCTGGTTTATATCCTAGATGACATGTAAACCTCGGAACAGCGACGTCAACATGTTCTCAGCTTTGAACTTCCAGGTTAGCGTAACATAGCCGAAGAACGTCTGCTTTTCGTCTACTTCTTTTTTATGACAACTCCGATGTACTTTTCAATCTCGGAGGAAGCCCTCAAAATGTAACAACCCTCATCTGCTAATACCAAGATAATAACAACACATGTACAAAAGATGACTTTATTAACCCTAACTACACGACTGACTATCACGACGACCAAACAACAACCAAATTGCTTGACAAAAGAACAACAAAACAATCAGCTTTGCAACCTTCCGATCTTCTTTTTTAACATTCGACGGCCCGATAATACTGTTTTCGTTCGCTACGATCAGAATCGTGCACGGTACGAAATTATTTTAATTAATAATTCAAGAAACGCGATAGCGCTTCGAGGCAAGTAGTCGCCTCGAAATGATAACCGTCATTCTACTATATGGTCCTCTTCGTGGCACGCTTTCGTATATTAACATTTCAATCTCCCTGAAATATTGGCGATTCCTCGGTGCAATTTTTGTCAAGGAGTTATCACGGCAGGACCCTGAAATTTCAAATTTATGGTAATTCGGTTATTATCAAATTATTTCGCGATGACGAAAAAATCTTTCTTTTATAAAATGATTTCCAATTACTTGGCGTAAGTGACGCAAAATACGTCAAATATTGCATTGACATATCTTAAGTTTAAGAGATTATTTGCTGTTGTTATCAATTTCACTATTGAGATGACAACTTTGTATAGTTTAGTTTAGTTTAGTTTATTTTCTGCCTCTACCCTACATCGCAAAGCGATTTTAATGGGCACTCCCACTCACCACTCCATTGTGTGGGGGAGTGTTCCCGAGAAGCATCGGACTACCGCGTTCCAAAGTAGTCATATGTATGCTTCTATGGTTCAAGTGTGACGAAGCCTATAGCTAACCAAGGTTGTCATCCCTTGGTTACTGGACCTACAGTTTAATGGCTTAGTATTTAATTTTACTAGCCCAGTGGAATCCAAACCACTGCGAGAACTATGGTGTTGGTTTTGGCACATACACTTTTTGAAAAAAAGTCAGAGGCACCCACCGGGAATCGAACCCAGGCCTCTCGCATGGGAGTCCTGCACTCTGTCCCCGATTCACCGCGGCTCTCTGGCAACTTTGTATATTTTATACAATAAACAATAATCTATCTATCTATCTATCTATCTATCTATCTATCGATTATTTATAAGAGTATAATGTAATTTTTTGCGTGAATTTGCATTAATTTTTTAACAAAAATATTTATTTCTATGTTATAATTGAAATGTTGTCTAATGTTTATCTCTAGGTCTAATAATTCATTGACATTTTCAAAAATATTACATATAAATGTTTTGATACAATAAACATGTAACGCTATTTTTATTCATTGTATTGAAAATAATTTAAAATCCTCGCGCCCAATTATGACGTCATACTAGGAAGCCAATCAAATATCAAAATCTCCATCTCCAATTGACCAATTACAGTCAATAGAGGCTTCACTTTTCAAACCTCTCTTTTTTAAGAGTAACATTGCACTTTGTAAAAGTGCAATGAGGGGTTCGGAACTCGATGTACTTATGTTAGTGAATAGAACCTGGGATATTGAATCTCGGGCGCAGGAAGGAAACTCAGCTCATTCATCGGGTTGCGACTTGCGAGATTTCTTCGTCGCTAGAACGGACGCCTTGCCGCCTAACTAGGAATACTCTCTCGTAAGCGCGTGTTCGGTTATAGGAGTGATGGACATTAGTCTGTTATTTAGTTGAAATCCCCGTCCGTGATACACTCTCGTGCGGCACATAGGGGGAATGCTCAACTGTTAGGAGGCCAGAGTCGGGGAGAGTGGGAGGAGAGCAACTAGACTAGTGGTCACCACTGGAATCAGCTGCGGGTTAGCACCGTGTCTCGTTGCTCAGGGTCCGGAGACTCTGCAGGAAGTGACTTTATTCTCCATTCTCATGATACTTGTATACTACGCGTTACATTCTGATTGCGGGCGGTGCTACGCCATCCATCGGTAACTCGGGAACTACATTAACTACCTTAACTTGCCAAAATCGTGATTGCGTGAAGAGATGAACTATTACATAAGGTAGGGGGATATTTACAATTTGAAGACAATTGCAATAGAAACTTCTAAATAGGGTAAGCATGTCATAAATGTCGTGAAAACAAACACAAAAGTACGGCAGAAGATGCAATAGAGAAGTCCCTATTGTAGGCGAAGGAGGCAAAGTGGCAACTCCGGGTTAATTGACGATAAGTAATTCATTGACAATTAGAATCGATCGTAGTTCATGAACAAAGATGCCAATTTATTCAATAGAGTCTAAATTGTAACCAACACAATAGATTTGATCGAGAGATTTGTATCGAATTTTGGTTCGAGTATATGGAAAGTTGAATGAGAGTGAGGAAGAGAAAAAGAGATATATGTATATATATATATATATAATAAACACGTTTTCTGTTGACGAAGCGGTTCAGGCCGTTTAAAAAACATGGACAAAATTCGTGCTTTAAGGACGTTTTCCTCTTTATAAAAGTAATTACAGAATTTGATGAAAACCGAGAATATCAAAGTTGAGTGTCTTGAACTTACAGTAATTTTCTCAGCATGTGTTATAAGCCATATACCGAAGAAATGAGACGATCAAACTACTAAAATTTTTAGGTTAAACATGGGCTCTTATGGAAGAGCCTCGAAATCATTGAATAAAAGTATGATAGAAATGACACACATTAACAAGATTGCGAGAATTAATAGAAAAACATTCATGGAACAATGCTGCAAAGTTTGAGCATGTGTTATAATGCTTTTTACTCAAATATTAATTAAAAACGGCTAGCAGCGACAAAATTATGTTACAAGCTATGCACTTTTTTATGCAATAGGCTTTCTGCTATTATTTTTTTCACTCTCTAATTGATAAAATAAGTGATTCTGACATTAATTGCAAATATGCTTACATTTTTAATAATGTTTTTCGACTTATAAAATTAGACTTTGTGCCGACAATGTAGTTCGCTACTGCAATGCAGAGCTAAACAGGGAAACGTCCTTAAGCGGCTTGGCTAAAAAATTAATTCTTAATAAGTGAAAATGTTTCATTTGGTATCTAGTTTAAGAATCCGTTTCCTTCGCAGTGATCCCTATTCATATTTCCGTCTAGAACATGGCCATATTTTGCACATTTCCCAAAATCAATCAGTATCCCCCCATTTTTTAATTTGTAATGATAAAAAAATAAATATTGATATTTTATACTAATTTAAAGTGACTTAAATGATCCTAGAATGTCAAAGAGATAATATTTATTTGTCTCCACCCTCGAAACCATCCCAATTAGAGGTTGAAAATGAAAAAATTCGTGTCTCAGCAAATAATATTTTTGTCAACTGGAATCTTTTCAAATGACTTCGTCTGGCTTTGGGATGTCTTCCTCCGACCTCATTCCACTCCCGAAACCTCCCCCAATTCGCAGTTGGAATCTTATCCAAAATTTTACAAAGCTTTGAAAAAAGACATCCGAATGCCAGAGTCATTTGAAGATTCCAGTTGTAAAAAATATGATTTGATGAGATACGAATTTTATTATTTTTCAACCCTTAAGGTAGGTTTCTACTGGAATTTTGGGAAAAAATAAAATTTTTTTTATTACAGAAATGTATTCTATGTGTATTTTAGAGTAAAAAAAATCAATCTCTAATACGGGAAATAATTTTTTCACCATGAAATAATAGTACATTACGTACCAAGGGCGTAAAGGGGGTCTTTTTTGACCGAGGGGGCAATTGCAGTACGAGTCGAGGTGA
>JAWWMK010043690.1:0-10965 GCA_035047105.1 Galeopsomyia nigrocyanea
TTTCGATTCTACACACCAAATAGTTTGTAAAAATGGCTTCCGTTAGTGCGTGCCCCTAATATGAAAATTCGGACAAATGGTGCCGAATTATGGCAGTTTTTTTGTGGAATTGCTCATATATATAGGTTTCAAAATAATGCCTATTGAAATATTTTATTTTGTAAAATACTTAAGCATAAATCAATAAATTGAATATCATATTGTATCCGAACGTAAGCTTTCCTAATTATCTGTGTAATATGTGCACTTGAAGTATTGATTATTTTTGGTGATGGCCAGCGATTAGCATTATTGCATCGTGCTTTACTCAATTTAAACAATGAATAATAGTATTCTGCGGATTTTTTATTTACCGGCAATCGACGTTTTCTCGATAAATAATACTTCAATCAAATCAATAAATTTTGCAGACGTAAGAAACAATAAACATAACGAGTACTTCTATTTATAAGACCTTATCTACATGATATGTCAATTCCGATGTTGTTGCTAAGTTTTCTGCGCAAAAAGAAATAATCAATTGATTTTCTTAATTAAAACTGCACGTGCGGCCAAAGTAGAATCTTCAATGAAGCTTTCGATCATTCGAGCTTCATTATATTTGATTTCTCCGCCCCAATAACAGTCGAGTACTCTGAATTATAATTAGGACAACTTTTAATTCGAAGTGTTTGTAATAAATCCTAATTGTACCAGTAATTATATTACCAAAATAGAAAGAACCGATGTATGAATATTTGATAAGTTGTTTTTTTTGCCGTTGCTTATAACTAACTAGGGTTTGATCGAATATTTCTCTTCTCGATGGTGATTTATTTCATTATTAAACAACGACTCATTCTCTCAAAACAATTCAAAGCATTAATTACTTAGTAGCGTAAAACCCTACAGTTAAGTACTTAACTATTATGTTTTTCTGGTATTCCCGCGAACGTTTTACATGAAAGCGTTTTGTTTATCTGTGCATTACGGGCAATACCCAGAGAGAATTTACTGTTGTACGTACTTTTTGGCACAAGAAAAATGAAGGTTACACGAAGGATACAGCGATCATTTAGGGTCTGACTATATTGTTCTCTTAGTCACAAAAGTTTTGGGATTGATCGCTAGGAGATTATTTCCAAGAAAATTTCGGAAGTTCGCAGTATCATTATGGCATAAAGATCGACATTATCTAATAAAGTACAATGCGTCATCATTGTTGCTGCGATGCATTTTTGTTGATCGTCATTATTAGTATTCACAAATTGAAATGAAAGTTACATAACCATCATCATCATCATTCAGATCTTTAACTGATCATGATAATCATTAACATTATATAACTTGTGAAGTAATTACAAAGGTTTTGCACAATATTCCTCTTATTTAACCATTGCAAACAATGACTTCACAAATAATAATTGGTACATCCAGAAATAGTATACGAAAGCGTCTTTATTGATTACACTGTGGTTTGACGTTCTTTCTCGACAATTTCGTCGCCGATCGTTACATTGTATTACCCACTTTATTTTTAAGATTTTTTCCTTGGGTTATTTTGTTCTGTCGCCCGCGTAAATCGCAGTTTGCACTTTCGACGCGCAATTCTCGCAATCGTTCGCTCTGATATCGTTAAAATCTTCTCTGCGCAGCTTTTCATCCCGTAAAGCTCTAAAAGGACTCATGATTATTCAATTTATTCAGCAGAGATACTTCGACAGGTATCATTTGAAATAAAAAAGAAATCCTCCATTCATCACTCACAAAAAAATCATAACCGACGTCATCAGCTAATGTAACAGTATCAACACACTCGCACATACATATAAAAGGGAGGAGGGCCAAGCCTCTCCTAATGAAATCCGCTCCAATCCAAACAAAATAAATCAACATTTCCGAACTGGTATATATATATATGCATAATTCCTATCACTTAAGCATGATCAGTGGGAGGCTAATCTTGAGATTATGTATTCAGGCACGCGATACGAGAGGAGCAGGAGGGTTCTTCTGTTCGCGAAATAGGTTTGCCCTCGCCTCGGCAAAGTTTTAATAGGCCGGGGCTCCCCCCGACATCTAAGTTGAGAAATTTCAGCATTAATTTGGGACTGCGTAGTGACGCGTGCGACGCAGTTAATACTCCCCTACAGCGACAATCTAGACAAGTTCAGACGTGTTATAGTGGGTAGAGAAGCAGGATCATTCACGCTCGCAACCGCCGAGGTCGACCTTGGCACATGCACGGCAATTCAACTATCCCGCTTTATACACACAGGTATACATACACACAGAACAGGCAACATGAAATGGTGGGGGTCAGCCTTTCATGTAGAAGAAGCGCTCTCGAGAACAAGAGCGAGTATATGGAGGGAGAGAAGGGTCGAGGGCACACACAGACAGGGATATATATATATATATATATATATATATATATATGCATATATGTATACCGAGGGGGAACACCAACACACATACCATAACGCACATGGACAGTGAATGAAGAGAAAGATACGTGTGCGGCGGCGAAAGAGAAGAAATGGAAAGGAAGAGATGATCTGCGACACATTAAAGAGATGAAAAGCAATGTTTTGAGACGAAACCGCGTGCGACGTATTGGAATTTGCGTCGTGGCCTCGTTTCGAGGGTGATATCGTGGCGCGCAGTTTGCCAAATTTAAAGTCTAAAGGACTTTTAGATAATAAACGGGGGATGGAGTGCTTTTTTTTATTGTTGTCTGGAAACTTTTTCTTCATATACCTTTTTAAAGTTTTTGTTTATTTTGAAAGTGTTTCACTCCAAAATTTTTTAGAATTCACCTTTGCATCAGAGGTAAAATTAAAATAAGATGCTGAAGTTTATTTAAAAGGTAATTTAATTAAAAATTACAAAACTTTCAGGAAAGTTGCGTCATTTTTTGGTACCCTGAATCCTGCTTCTCTAAGATTTTACAATTTGTTTCAAGCAAGGTGAAAATGGCCAAAAAGGTAGAAGCGTAAAAGAATCAATTCTTGTAAGTCAGGATTTAAGGATGAACCTTCAAAAAAGGCAATAGTATTTCCTCTGGTATTCGTATATATCTACGAGCTATACTGATGAAATAAAGATCCAGTCGAGAGGATAAAAAAAAGGGAACCGAAGTGGATTAAAGTAATGAGGTCATGATAAAAGTAAATAAATCTTGAAGTGGACACATAAAATAAATGAGCCTGTCGATAGCAATTGAAAATCATAGTGTCTGAAATAATTTAAAGAGTGTCATGGTTATTCGAGCGGAATTTTATTAAAAGAAAATGGAATTTGACGGAAATCAGTTAAAAAAGAAAAGGAATCGATCATGAAATTAAAATCACCTTCACCGATAATTAATCGACGTGTTTATCTGATCGGACGCGAAGTAAACAGAAAGTAAAAAAAAAAAAAAAGAAAGAAAGATCGATGCGCACGGTGTATCTTTACACAGTTACATATGTATACATAGTATAGCAGTTTTGCCTAGCTAAAGCTCGCGTGTCAACATATATCGATATGTCAACTGTTACGTCATAACTGATCGCTAGAAAAGGTCAATAAGGAAAAAAAATATTTCGAAATTAACGCTCGATGAATAAGAGTAGTAAATATACTACGCACCATTCTCCCTCGTGGCGCCCACACGCACACACAGAACACACAATGGACTGCCTACGTGCCAACCCTCAGCAAACCAGTAGTGTGACGATTGTTAAGGCCGGAAATATCTTCGATATATAGATGACAAGAAAGAAATAGATGAGCTGTTAGATGGGGAGGGGGGGGGGGGGCGGGGTGAAGAGGGGGAGACGAAATTTTAGTGAAAATCTACCAGAAAAAGATTGCCAACTGTCTCTCGCTGCGGTGCTACTGCAACAGCCGGGCGATCCGGGTCAAAATTGCGCGCAGTAACCCGAACTAGTTCGTAGCTGCTACTGCTACTGCCCGACCTTTACTCGAGCTGCTTTATATCTGCATTGTCCTTTATTAACTCCTTTATTGCTACTTGCTTTTTTAATTTTTACGGGTACCTGAACTTTTTTTTTATCTGCATTCATTTTCATCGGGTTTTAAATACTTGTAGAGCTTCATTGTATTACTTTTTTTTTTTATAAATGTGAGACAAAATGTTGTTTTTTTATAAAATAGATATTTTTTCGATGGATAGATTTATAAATGGGCTAATTAATAGTATTGGAAATTGTTTAATCATGAAAGCGACAGCTAATTGCATTTTATACTTTATTCTGAGAGCTTTAAAGTTCTATCGGTCGTTATAACTAAGCTATATTACTGCGCATTAAAGTATGAATGTATACACACATATACTTACTCAGGTGAATGCTCGTGGGAGGTCGACTAAAGTCGACGTTCCATATATGAATTTTACAGTAAATACCTACTTGAATTTTTTGTTTCTTTGTATATAAAAAAAAACTGCTTTAAATGAAATTTTTCCGAACGGGAAAATGTTGCTGGCGTGGGACGAAAAGAACTTTGAAATTCGCTCGCGAAGTTTCAAAGAAATTTTGTCAAGCGCCTCTGACAGTTCCAACGATGTATTCTGATAAAAAAATATTGTTTACTAAAAGTTTGTCGCGTCAACGGGTGCCTGCATCTCTATGAAAGTTTTAAATTAATTTTACATTCAGTACACAAATCAAAATTTTCGTATTCGTGTTTATTTTCCAAAGCTGAATTAAAGTTTTCATGAATGATTCGCGATAATTTGATTTAAAAAAAAAAAATTAAAATTTGCCGAGGTCGGCAAAGAAGGGAATCCCCGTAGACTTAAAAAACGGCGGGTTATTCAAACGTAAACACACAACTTCAATCCTAAACGAAGAAATATTCACTGCCAGTAATACCGCAGTAAAGCAAGAAAAATCGTTGAAACGTACATTAAAGTATGAATCCAAGCTCTCCAAACGAGAGTGAAATCCTAAAAAAAAGACGCAAAGCTTCGTTGGCGCACAAAAAAAAAAGCCAAAGATAAAGTACCGGCACGCAGAATGAAAAGAGAATGATATACATAAGAGCTAGTGGCCGCGTACTGCGTCCCCCGGGCTGGTGGGTGGGTGAGCAAAAAATATACGATATCGCACGGCGGCGCGACGTATAGGATAAGAGAGACGGAAGATCGGAGGCCGAGAGTGTTGGAGAGCGAGAGGCTGAAAAATCAATGGCCCCGCTCTTACTCAGCGGCGCATCACCCACACACACGTATGTACGTTGATATACATTGTATACACAGCACCAACACTTGCATAAGTTGCAGTGTGAAACAGTGAAACACGCGTCTGATGCAGGCATCATCGGCACCCACCACCACCACACGAGCATCGCAGGAAAATCAATGGTTATATGTATGTGCAGGAGGGAGTGAGGAAGAGAGAGCGGGGCGCTATGACGTCGGCGTCCCGCCTTACGGTCAACCAATCCGATCGTTCGTAGCCCCACTTTGTACAGTAGCGGCGGCGGCGGCGGCGCCACCTCGACCTACGCAGGCCGCGGCCGTTGAGCGGAGCGAGCGCCGGCGGCGTGCTCATTTCCGATCGAGCGATCGCCAAGCAAACAACTTGAAACTCTTTGAATTGCAATATATATCTCTCTTTTACTTTTACCCCCTTGTTAACCGAGCGCAGAGCACGCTGTTGCATCGACCGAGAACGTCAAAGTTCGTATCAAACGTAAACAAAGCAGAAAAAAAATATTAAAAAAAAAGCTTTTATTTCGGTTCGAAGAAGCGTGTGCGCGCACATAACAGTGTAATCACGGCCACGGCTCAGAGTAACGAGGCACCAAAGACGGAGCGTCGTCGAAGTCGGCCAGCTGTCGCTAGATTCAAGGCCTCAACGTGTCGCCGGTGACCAAAGAGCAACGATCCATTATTCCTTGTGCTTGTAACGCTTGTCCAACGGCAGCCAGACAAGATAATAATGGCTTTCATGATGCCAGTGGTGAAGAACGAGTGGGACATCTACAAGACCAACCGTAGTAGACGCTCCTCCGAGTGCTCCAATCCCCAGGCCTGTCGCAGCAGAAAGGTGAGAGCGCATTTTCTTTCTGTTTCACTTCTATTTATTTCTCACTTACTCCACGCGCGCGATGCGGTGTTTCGACACCATCACACACTCGATTACCCAA
Organism: Galeopsomyia nigrocyanea; assembly: GCA_035047105.1. Lineage (NCBI taxonomy): Eukaryota > Metazoa > Arthropoda > Insecta > Hymenoptera > Eulophidae > Galeopsomyia > Galeopsomyia nigrocyanea. The sequence continues at coordinate 6,139 of JAWWMK010043690.1, forward strand.
GTGTTGGTTAATTCTTTTTTTTCGGACAGAATTTCCATTGTGCTCGTTATTGTTTCCTTTTTCGTAAGATGCATTTCGGCAGTAATTTAACACGAAGCTCGCTTAGACGTCGCACGTGAATTTGTTGACTTTTCTTTTTGAACGGTAAATTCTCTGCGGAATGACGAAATCTCTTATAGACTTTCCTCGTGGCACAGTTTTGTGAATATAGATGTCGATAGATATTCGCCGAAGGGTCAGGGTTTTTAATTGTGTTATGGGATGCATTGTGTGCATGTAATTAACATTTACACGTCAATGTTTAATTAATTTCTCGATTACGTCAGCTATGCACAAATTCTCTAGTGTGCCAGTTTCGCCGGGTTCGTACAAGTATATTGACACGAGCAAATTTCAATTTTCTCTGTGATTATACTTTTTTAAAACGTCGGTATAGATCTGTGCACAGCTCATACGTCGCGACTTGTAAAACGATATCAGCTCCAATTCTCTCTGACGTCAGTGTGAGAGCGCGTTGTGTGTTTCTTTTGAAGAATCTATACGAAAAAAAAACCGCCGATATCACTGCCAACAAGCAAAACGCCTTACATATACACAGCTTTTTTTGTGCACTTGACCGTGAATACCTTCGTAACAATAGCTGATCTGACAATGCATGCCTTTGTGTACAAATAATATTCGAATATTTTTTGAACAATTAGATAGTCCGGGGGCTGGGTATGATTCCGTGTGCATCAAAGAGCTAAAAGGTAAAAACCATGTAATTTTATGTATTTTGAGCCGCTGAATCCAATGGTACCGGTTAATTTTGCGAGAAGTGCCTAGGTTTTGTTTAAATCGTAATTGTTTAAACAATTATAAACAAACAGTTTTTCCAAGTTGGATAAATTTTTTTTAGATAATTTGATCCATTTTAAGACGAAAAGGTCTCTAGCAATTTTCCGCTAAAATGCATACTTCAAAAGTTATTAATTTTTAAAGATCGAAAATCGAACGTTTTTCACTAACTTTGCATGTTAATAACTTTTGAACAATTGCATATTTTTTGAAAATTGAAGAACTTACTTTTTCTACAAGAGTTACCCTACAAGTTGACGTGTTTCATTATTACTTTCTCCCGTTAACTCCAGACTTAATGGAAATTGAAAATAAGATATTTTTTCCCATATAAGCCAATGCTTGGCGGTCAGCTGACGGTCAACCTGGTCACTATATAAAAGCATTGGCTTATATGGAGAAAAATTCCTCATTTTCAATTGCCATTAAGTCTGGAATTAAAGGAAGTAAGTAATAATGAAACCCGTCAATTTGTAGAGTAACTCTTAATCTTTTAGAAAAAGTAAGTTCTTCAATTTTCAAAAAATATGCAATTGTTCAAAAGTTATTGACATGCAAAGTTAGTGAAAAACGTTCGATTTTCGGTTTTTAAAAATTAATAACTTTTGAAGTATGCATTTTAGCGGAAAATTGCTAGAGACCTTTTCGTCTTAAAATGGGTCAAATTATCTAAAAAAATTTATCCAACTTGGAAAAACTGTTTGTTTATAATTGTTTAAACAATTACCATTTAAACAAAACCTAGGCACTTCTCGCAAAATTAACCGGTACCATTGGATTCAGCGGCTCAAAATACATAAGATTACATGGTTTTTACCTTTTAGCTCTTTGATGCACACGGAATCATACCCAGCCCCCGGCCATAAAGATGCGTTATTTGATTTCTATATGCATAGTATCGATATTCAAAAGATACAATAGTTGACATTTATTTTGTATTGTTGAATAAAAATGGTTTTTTATTCGATTATTGTTCGAAGCCTTTCCACGTTATGGGGCATAAAAAATTGTTGAATTGTAAAATACAATATCATATTTTTATGAACTTCAAGAGATACTTTGCATGTATTTAAAGATCATAAACAGTGACAGGTTATTTTCAAATCGTAAAATGTTGCTAAAAATAGACGATCACTCGTATTGATTATTCATTTTAGCGATCGTCACGTTGACACGTCGAATCTTGCATCAGGTTGAATAACATTAGAAAATATCCACGATAACACGAAATAAAAAAAATAGATAAACAATACTCATTCTTCCGCGGGATTTTTTCTCTTATCGTGCAATCTAAAAAACGATTGTTTATCTACAAGCTTTCCGGACGCGATCGATGAATCATATTCGCGCGGAAAAGATTTTTTAGACAAGTAGCGCTAATTCGCGATAGAATATAGACTTGCGGAGCCGCTAATTTTCCTTTATTCGCCGAGTCAATTGGTCGGCATTAAAAAAGTGACGCGGACTGGAGCAGTGACAAATTCATTTAAAGCAAGTACATATTATGAGTGCGCGTCACTGCAACGGAAAGTGGTGTGTGTATATACACATTGGGCGGCATCGTTCCTTTCATGACGCGCGCGAACCACTTTATATATACGCGATTGCACGTCACGAGACTGCACTGGATTTCTCGCGTGCACTCGAGACTTTAATGTATTGTGTTGTTTTGCTCCTTCGCTTGTTTCTTTTCCCAAGTAGACTGAAATAAAAGTGAACCAGTTGTTGCACGATTGAATGACTGTTACACGGCAAAAAAAAAGGGAAAAATCGCAGAGTAGGAAAAGAGGACGAGATGCATATATATATATATATAGCGAGTGTATAATAAGTTCACTAGATGACACTGGTGACTTGTAGATTGTGCTATAATGAAAAGTTATTGTTTTTTTTTCTCCCCCCTCTTGGCAAGCTGCAATGTCATCCATGTTTTCAGTTATTACGAGGACGTCTGTAATATATATATTTTTTATTTTCGATCGAAAAAAAAATTGAAATGAGCGTTTAATTAAAATCGAATTGTGATACCGCGGTAATCGATTAAAAGTCATAATAGAAGCTGTGATTATACCAGCACAACATGTCTAGACGGGCGAAGCGAAGTCGAAAGATAATACTATCTCTTCAAATGTATATATAGTATAAATATAAAGTAATAATAAGTTAACGGTCTCTCTCGCGCGGGCGGCACGTCGAGCAAATACGCGCAGCTGACTCAATCCAATCGTAATACACTTATTTTAGTTCCGAATCACTTGTCAAAAAGTCAGCCCACGCGCTATAAGCGCCGAGGAAATCAACACATTATTCTCGCGCGCGAGCGAGCTAAATTTAGAATTGCGTTCCACAATTATACCTCTCTCGTCATCTGTGTGTGTATATGTGACGTGTGTGCGAGGGATCAACAACATTCGCGATAAGCGAGCTTTTTAAATTCACGGTTACAGGTGTGTGTGTGTGTGTGTGTGCGTTGTGTTGTCGTTCGTTACGCCACATGTTGCACGCGCTCGCGGCAGCGTCGTCGGAAACGAAACGAGCGAGAGAACTCCTACGCGATTTCGTAATAGCCGTTCGACGAACTCGCGCAACTTATATGTATGTATATGGCGAGCGTTTCTCTTTCTCTCGTGCGTTATATAGATTGTAAGTATAACGATCTTTCGGTTTCTCTCTCTATCTCCGAGGCCGCGTCGTGCAGATTCCCTCAAACACGGTAAAAAGTGCGCGTCGCGGATGGTAAATTGCGCAATCGATCGTAACTCTCCAGGTGCTTGGTAATGATCGATTTTTACGCTTGAACGAACCTCATGGAAGTCACGATGACGTGGTTTCATGTTTTTTTTTTTCAGTAAATAAAAGTAGAAACTTTGCGATACTTGATTTAGTGAACTAAATTGCGTAAAATTCGAATTTGATGGTCGTAGATATTGACTTAGACTTGAGCGACTTGGAAAGTTGCGAAGAAAAAAAAATGTACGTCTCATGGTTCCGATTAACTTGCAACGGTACAACGTATGAATCATTTGGCACGTCAGTTGATGGAGGCACTTAGAAAGTCTGTTGTAAAGTGATGAAACGATGAAATCGCGAGTCGAATTTTGAGGATAATGACGTTGCAAAAAAACTGTATAAAATTTCTTGTAACACAATGATAAATATCTCGCGCGAACGTCAAATATTCGAGAAAAAAAAATATACAGATGCGTGCTGATAAATCCGATAACCCTTTCTATCCGACCGAATAGTTCTGAGAAATATTTTGCTGGGAAACTGTCGGATAAATTGTCAATGCCAAGCATTTTTGTCCGCTTGTCAATAACACAAGAAAACTCGGCAAATATACGCACGCCCAAAAAAAAAAAACGAAAAAAAAGACAAGGAGAGAGATAACAGTTTTACAAACGAATAGTCGAGCGTCAATGTCGAGTTTATATGATAATGACGTCTAGTCGGCGCGCACGTGTTCAGTTTCGTTTCACGATGCCGCCGGTGGTCTGCCGCGTTTCTTATCTCTGTCTCTGTATTATTTACCTTTCTCGCTTTATACTTTGGAGTGTCAAATTTTGCTTCGCCGATGTCTCGCGAAATATATAACGGTTATATATAGCGGCATTGATTGTTATATATATGCTTCCGAGAACGAATTCGAACTCACAAAAAACTGAAACCGCACTTCTTTTTCGTTCGCCGTCGATTTCAACTGTATTTCGTTACGTATCCTAATGAAAAAAAAATACCGCGGCATATTTCTTACTAAGATATGTTGGTTATCTAATCGTGCAATAAATAAAAAAAAAGAAGAGAATCTCAAATATATAACTTCAGAGAACCGCACGTGCGATTTGAAATTCCCGTGCGTGAACTTTGACAACTCTATTTAATTTTAACTCGCTCGCGCGCCTCATCATCGGATACAAATTCCCCCTGTGGGGGGGGGGGGGGGGGGGGGGGGGGGGGGGGGGGGGGGGGGGGGGGGGGGGGGGGGGGGGG
>JAWWMK010043690.1:10975-52775 GCA_035047105.1 Galeopsomyia nigrocyanea
GGATAAAAATTAACCATTTCCCCCCCCCCCCCCCCCCCGGATCTGCGAAAGTTTCGCGCGTGTGCGATTTCGCGAGTTTACAAAATATCGTGTATGTACACATATATCGACGTTGACGCACTGCCTACGTGAATTCCAAAGGCTTGCGCAGATTTTTCCTGCGGCCACCGGTTTTCTTTTGTGCGCGCATGCACCGAACGACCTTGCGCCAATTAGCTAAATATTTCCTTTTTTTTTCTTCTTTCGGTTTCTCTCACTACGCAATCTCTTGTGTTTGTATACACAATACGATTCTTTGTTCGCTCGTGCGTGAGCTTTTGTCGCGCGAACATCTCGATTGTTGCATTCACTTTTCAATTAATCGATTTTTCGTATGTTTATATTTGATGAACGTACGTCTGTAGGGTTGTTACAAAATTGGATCGAGTATTCAATCATTCAGATGGTCGTGAAACATATAACTCCTCGGCGCTATTGGATGGTAATTTCACGAAAATACACAACGTTTTCCCCATCCAAAAATACACGCGAATTCTAACAAAAGCCACGACGCATCGCTTGCGCGCTTCGAAAATATCACGCCAATGATACCGAAAATAAACGTATTTATAACGGAGAAAAAGTGTGTCTGTGTGCTCTTGAAAATAATGCGAAAACTCGTAATTAACGTTGCTCAACGCTTATAACGGTGTACCGTTTTGCGCTGCTGCTGCTGCTATATGCGAATTGTGGCGCGTAAAAATGCTCTCTTTCGCGGTCGCGCGCGACAAAACGGATCCCCCCCAAGGACTTGGCTGCTGGCTATATGTGTTTTGTTGTTGTATATGTATACGTGCAGATGGCAATGCTGCGACTTTTTTCAGGGATTGTTTAGCTTTTTCTTTTTGTTGCTGAGTTTTTCTGCCTATATGCATGTTTCGTCTTTTTTTCATTAACAAACGTCGATTGTGATAATTGTCGGGATCGTTTGTTCTATTTAGTTGTGATTGTAGCTTTGTGATCTGTATCAAACTCTTTTTTTATTTGGCCTTTTTCTGGAAATGCAGCTACTGAATACACATATTCGCATTTCATTTTCAGAGAAATGTGATATTGACGACAGAGTTTATTATAAAACGTATGTACGACTACAAAAATGCTTTCCATCATGTTTGAAAATTTTATTTAGTTGCAAGCTTCATTTACAAGTGCTAGAATAAATGTCGTAGAAGCCTTTCTTTTTCCAATATACCAGTAGTATGAAGAATCGCTTTCCTTCAATCTATACGCACAAACTTGAAAATTCGAAACGCACTTTATTCATTAGAGGAAAAAAAAGCTCTTTACGAGACTGATCGTCGAACTTGCAAGTGCAAAAAATTGAAAGCCTTGTCTCTCTCGGGGGTATCGGGAAATAATTGATTGCCTCGAGATTATCATCAGAGTGCTTTTTTTTCGTGCGGCTGTCTGGCGATTTTTTTTTTTTTGCGCGCGCGCTAATTCACGAGTATGCAAATTTAGAACGTCCTTTCTCGCGCGCGTGGTCCGCAAAGCGGATCAATCGAACCTTGTAACACAGTCACCGTTATCTCTTGTTTCGCGAAGCTTTAATTAAATCTCCTATCTTAAAAAAATAATGAGTCGCCGACATCCAACATTGTGATTGGTTGAGGTATGAAATGGCGCGAAAATTCAAATCTCTATATTTTGAAACACTTTTAGATCTAAGTAGAATATGAATTTTTTTTAATAACATGATTTTTATTATCTTCAAGACTAATTAAGAATGAAAAAATGTCACTTCATTTACAACACAAATAAAATGAAAAATAGGATGTGCAATAGATTTTGAAGGTGTTTTTTAAGAAGCACTGGCGTAGATATGTTTCTATATGAAGTTATATTTACAAATAATTATGATTAAATAGATAACATAGAAATATTAATAAAAACAATATTGGTTTTACTAATTTTACTGCATTTATGTTTTTAAAATTTTGGATATTTTTTCAACATATCTTTGAGTTGCTAAAACTTCATCGATCTTTTTGAGATAGTAAATGGCTTTTGAATATTTTCAATTATAAAAAATTATTAATTGATGTAGAATATTAAAAATTACAGAATTATTTGATGTATGCCATGTAATTTATTTAAGTGGCAGACAATTGCGTTTATTCAAGACTAAAAATAAAGCAGACAACGCTAGCAAAAAAGAAGAATGTATCAAGTTTAAACTCGATTGAAGTGGATGTTAGGCGTAAAATACAGCAGACAATACCGAAAAGTAACGAGTGCTTTATGATCGATTAGAGTTGTAAGTAAACAAACATTGGAAATGTTTGCGTGGACGGAAAAAGGGGTCGATTAACGTGAAAGTAGGGAAAGGAGAGGGAGAGATGGTAAAACCCTGGAAATGTCAGGGTTAATGTTTGCTTATCTTCGATCTGTTGTATATAATAATCTAGTGGAAGGCTAACCCAGCTATTAACCCCTCGCAATAGAGGCATTAACTCGCTTTATTAATAGAATATGTGTATAGTCTGCTACTTTTTTTATGTTTTAGAATATTCCATTGCTGCGATAATTTTGTTTACGTCGTAGTTTATTCATCGTCTATTTTTAACTTGTGCTTTCAATTAACCGATTAAATTAACAAATAATGAATGTTGAGACAATTTCGTAGGAAAAAAAGAGCCAGCTTAGCAAATAAAACCAGTAGCTAAGACATAAAATCGTGCACACAACTTTCATATTCTCATAGTAAACCCCATTCAATTAAAATTACATGCAATTAGAGAATACGCAAAAAAAAGCGCAGTAGCAGGCAAATTTTCCAGTAGCTATATGTATACCGTTAAAAAAAAATCCGGTGGATCTATGGAAATTTCGAAAAAAAAATTCCCGTGCCATCGGAAATTGTGGGTACGACCTTGCCCGCGGCATTTCTCTTTCACTCGACGCGCAGATTCGTGTCCAAGTCAGCGTCATGTGATTTTCGCTTCTCTCTCTCTCTTATTTTTTTTTCGGTCGACCGCGTCATAAGCGTTGACTTCCGTTAGCGCGCAAAATTTAGATCACCATATTTAGCCGCGTGCGGTGAGATGCGTCGCATATTCTTTTTTTTTTAATTTTGGTTTCGCGACAACAAAACATTTCGCGTGTGTTTACACGCTTGACTTTTTCTCGTACTGCATCACGCGTATATAGAAATTTGCTTTGGGAAATTCGAAAATTACCTACAAAACTTATTTCGAGAACTGTTCGAAAGGAGGTGGGTGGGACATGTTCGATTTATTAATCGCGAAATGATAAGCGCTGCGGTGACTCACTGCTTGATTTCACCTGGACGATTAAATCGAATTCCGCGATAAAGCTCGAAAATTAGCGAATGTTCGATTAAAGGTATTTCCTGGCAAAATATTGACGCTCTTCGACCGTGAAAATTAATTGGTACAGATCGACCATTCACGCGTCGACAACGTGATACCGTGTCACTCGTACTGAATGAATGGAACAAGCGCAGAAAAAAAAATAACTATCCGAATGAATCATAGGAGACAGCATCGTCGATTTCCGCGATCCGATATCGTTACTTTCGCGTTCGAATTAATCAAGATGACACTCGCCGTTCGATTCAATCAAGTTCAAGTCAATATAATACTCGAGCGAAACGTTTCCGAATCACGTGCCCGCGTGTCACTGAATAATGTATCATGCAAATTTTACACTTTCGCGTCGACAAACGAAAAGAAATCAACGTTCATTAATAAAGCAGTAGATTTCCGCGTGTATCGCGGATTTAAACAACTTTTTTTTTTCTCTCCTCTGATACGGATACGGAAAGGCTTGAGTGACGATGCTCAATCCTCGTCCCAAATGGGGAGCAGTCGAAGGTCGCCGAGTTACCCGATATGTCACGTGCCTTTGTCCCGCTGGAATTTCAACCCAAACGAAAATGTCTCTTTCGCGAGGATTTGCCGGAAGATTTATCGGGGCTTTGTCATTTATTTTTATAGAGAAATAGCGCTAGACTTCGCACAATGAAAGAGAAAAGTGGCACACATACACATTAATCTGTAGGAAAAGTGAGAATTGAAAATTGACAATAACGTGGATGTTTTTTTGGTTGTATTTGTTGCAGGTCTCGGAGTGCTCGAAATCGGAGGGCCCGTCGTTGTCGACGTCCCCGGGCTCGGATTTCCTGAACTCGCCGGCGCATCGTTCGGTGCCGGTGAGCACACGCCACTTCTCGCGCACGTCCTCGCGAGCATCCCAGAGCTCCCTGCAGTCCCCCAGCAAAAGTACCGGCTCTTCGCCGCCAAAAACCGGCAGCTCGTCGAGCCTCAACAAATTTCACAACCGTCTGGTGGACAAGCTCAAGAGGTCGTTGCGACGTGCCGAGGACAGCGGCTGCGACGATCAGCGCAATCTGTCGTGAAACAGCCAGGGGGTTTTGGGCCGACCGCCCCCCTACGGCTCGAAACCGTGCAGCGAGGTAAGACGCACCTCGGCGCCGCAGCCGACCACTACCTCGCTGGCTGCGGCTGGTGGTGGCGCTCACAATCAGCAGCACGCCAACAACAACAACGCTGCCAACGGCAGCAGCAGCAGCAACAACAACAACAATCATCATCGAGCAACGTTCTCGTCGTCGGACGATGACGTTGCTCGAGATTCCTCCTCCTGATATTACAACTGTTGCTATCATTGGCCCATCATTCAGAGACGTCGCTACTCGCTGCTCTCTGCCTCCTCCAGCAGCAGCATCCTTACGGATCCATAGCAAGGTAACACTCACAAAACAAACAAAATGATGCTTCCTTCTACTACTACTACTCTGATGGACAATTCTACCAAGCAAGCAAGCAAAGAAGATTGACGAGGAGAGCAAAATATAATTAAAAAATAAGGTCTTGATGATCTGCCCCAAACGGAATATAGACCAACCACCACCACCACCACCAATTCGCGATCGCGACATACGCGCGCACGCGGACATCTCAGGCTGGGGCCCTCGACATCATCATCCACACACATACATACGCATTCTCACTCACATTAACACACTCTGTCGCGTTTGACAAACACACACACTCACACGACCTGCGTCGTCAGCAGCGGCTAATTCAACAATCGGCAAACAACTCTATAGTACACACTTTAAATAGCGTTTAATGTCGTATACGTGCTGTAGATAAGATAATCCTATACAGTCTAGAAGAAGAAAAAAACTTTATGTATAATCGCTTTAACAAAAAACCACTTAAAAATAGTCGTCATATACTTAAACGAGTAACTCTAATTGCTGAGCGTACTTATTTGTCCGATAAGATACTTAGGAATCATCCGATTATCACGAATGTGTGCCGTTTTGCATATCTTGAGGTTGCTGCTGACGAACGCTTTTGGTCTTTGATACGGCGAGAAGAAGATGAAAAAAAGAAAAAGAACAAAAAAAAAAAGATTTTCAATTGCTTCGAAACCTATACCGGCATCGTTGATTGTACGAAATTTGTAAAACACCAAATTCTATTTAGGAAAAAGAAATTGAAAATTGAAGGATTAGCGACTGATGTGGACCAATTTGAAAAATGAAAAACGACGATCGGTAGAGGTTCGAAGCGATTGGAAAGGAGTTCGAATCGCTATTAGTTTAGGGAGGATTTGATTTCTCACAGTTCAGCACGGATATGTCGCTTGCCTATATCTTTTTTCTGCTCATTTTAGAGACGTTCCGAGTCGACCGCTTTTTTTTCCCATTTTTTTTTCTCAAAATTTTTCGTTCTTTATAGTTCTTAAGATCGCGCAAGCGCTGTTAGTACTACATAAAAGAAAAAGACGCGAGTGTGAAAAATTAATCTCGAAGGAATCGAAAAAAACGTCAAGTTTCGAATTGAGAAAGCACGCGATCTTCATCCAACGAAAGCCTATTATGAGTTAAAAAAAAACACGGTAACATATACTTACGCGGGCAAATCTTTCGACGTACTTAGGATATGTATATATATCGCGCAATCGTTTTCCGGACATTCGAAAACGTGTGAGGGAACTTGCCTTTTTTTTCTTCGAAAGATCACCCTTAGATAACTATCGCGTGTTGCAAAATAAAGCAAACAATGCAGAGCAATATTTACGTTACGCAAGATACACGCCAATATATACAATACACAATAAATAAGATGACTTGTAATGTCCACGCAACAAGCTCGTGGAAAAAGCGTGATCATTTTGGCAAAAGAGGCAGCTTCCCTCGCGCTCAAATAGTGTGCAGCGAAATGAAAAAAAAAAATTTCACCGGGGATATCTACTGGCGGCACCAACGTCGTATACCGAAAAAGCCACTCTCTCGATCGCACCACTGTCGATTTTTCGTTTATCTCTTCCGCATATGCACGCCAGAAATGTTCGACGATCGGCGATGATGTTTATTGTTGCATCGAGCATTGACACACACACACACGTACAAATAATTGAGCTTGTGATAATCTCTTGGTTGTTTCAATGAATAACTGGTTAAATCTTGAACTTGAATTGCACACGGAGTGTTGATTCGATTGTCTCGTCAATGCTCGATGCATCAATCGACAAATGCGTATTGAATAAATATATATGTTAGAGGCGCGCGAAAACTGTTCGATCTCGCTCGTATTTTATCCTCGAATTCGTCCATCCTGCTTTCGTTTTCGAAGCACGATGTCGTTTTCTAATAATATATATTTAATATTATCGTTCCAAGATCGTCTGCTGTTAGATCTTCTCGTATGCGCTCAAAAACGAACAACATATAAAGCCCCATGATAACAAGCTCTAGAAGTCTGTTTGCATTTGTTCCGCTTTGACGTTCCGCTTTGGCAAGTTTCAAGGTCAATTTCTCAGCGAAAATATTATTACGATGATGATGATGAAAATAAAACTGATGTTGAGGAGAAGGGAAAGCCCCGATCTTCGCCTATTGAGTAGTAAGTGGCAAAATCCGTTGCTTTTGCGTGTTTGTTACGACAGTTTAAAAACGTTCCGTCAACTGCGTTGCCTTCGCAAAGTTCGGAATGTTTTTTTCTTGTGTTACTCTGGGCTTTGCGAATCCGACCAGATGATGGGGTGTTTGGTACTTTCGCGATAAATGTAGCGATTTCGACGAGCCTTTGCGATTCTATCAATCAATCGGTAACGATCAGCTTTAACATCTCCTTGACTTTTTTTTGAAAACTTAGATTGTTTCTGAAAAAAATTTGAATTTGTTTTTGAAAAATGATTATTAAAATTTTTTGATAAATCAAGGCGAATCTTATCGATCTCGACGTATATTCTGGCCATTATATTTTTCAACAAGTCTTTTTGTCACGGCATTGTCGTTGTTTAGCGCAATGTCGGAGGAAAAAAAAGGCCGGAGAAAATGAAATCGTCGGCTAATGGGCGTCGGGTTCGAAGGTTCGCCGAATGTAACTTAACTGTGAAATCTTTTGAACTTTTTTTCCAGCTCGCTCGTATGCTCAATTCGCAAGTACGCTGATTGCGAAGCGACCTTGAACGTCAAATCTATTTTTTTGTTTTTTTGCAGAGGAAAATCGACGTGCGAACATATGATATAAGCTATTTGCGACACACACCGCCTGCCCCCGCTGGCTTCCGAATTCTTTTTTTTTCTTGTCAGTAAAGAAAAATACAGTTGTCGTACAAAAAAAAATTATGCAAAATATACATGTCAAAAAAAAAAGAAAAAAAAGAAAAAAAATGGATATACGTAACGACAGAAAAGAAAAATCAATAATTAATAAAGTCCTCGCGAATTTTGAGCGCAACGTATAAACGATATACATTTGTGTATGTATACCGCGTGTATAACTCTGTGATACCGTATGTTATAAGATAGATTTATTTTGCAACGTTTGAATACGGAATGATTAGAAAAAAAGAGATACAGATGAATAGTGTGAAAAAGTGAGATATATTATAGGTTATGTGCGCGCTATACCGAGGATAATCGTCGTTGGGTTTTCGATCAAAAGCTGCCCTTCTCAGTCAAAGCACTTCGATCAAACTGTTAATTTGACTACCTCGAAATCCATATTATATTTGAATATCTCGAAATCCATATTATATGGAGTAGCTTTTGCGAGCCTAACGATACTATTCTCGATTATTGGAAATGTGATAGTAACGCTTAATCTAATAAAGAATCTCTACGCTACGATTTGATGTTCTAAATTAAACGGGATGAAAAAACTTAAAGTATTCGAAACAAGCAAAAAAAGAAAACGATTGATTTATCGAGACTTTTTGTAAATTTTTTGATATTTTTCGAAATTTTACCTATAGAGAGTAGCGATGCATTGAATAATATTTATTAACAAAGTGAAAAACATACAGTTGGTGATATTTACCGCTCGTAATACTCTCATTCGGAATTGGATTATTAATAATTATTAAAAAAAAAACGCTTATACCTATAGAAGAAAAGAAAATTGACATAGAAAGATTCCTTTGAACGTGCGTCTTTCAAGCTTGTAGCTGAGCGATCCGGAGTAAACTTCTAGTTCGTGTGTAACGTTTAAGCGGAGAGAGATTGAGAGATCAAATTTTAACATTATTGGCAAGTTATAATCCGAGTTGTTCGAGCGAATAATATATAGAAAGATTATCGTATTATTAAAAAAAAATTAGCGTTCGTTAAGAGCGCGTTGGCTTTATTACATAATAAGACTGCTTTAAAACGAAAAAGATTGAAAGAGTATGCGTATTATTATCGGTGACGAAATGATATAGATATATACATGTAACTGTATCTATTATATATATACGGTTGGTGCTCGGACGAGGCATTGCGGGTTCAAGTTGAAGGGGTTGAAGATTTCAGCGCTGGAGAAAGATATGAGTTTGAGTTCCTTGAAAAAAAAAATTCTCTGGTTAACTGTCCAAAAGTCACGCGTTTCACTTTTTTGGCAACTTAATACAATGACGATACATACCGCGATTTTCTTCTGTAATAAAATGACTCGACTTATGTGGCAAAGTAAATGTGTTCAAATGTTTTTTGGAAAGCTTTATCAACCAACTTGGAAATCGCTCAAACTTCTCCCGTGGGAAATCACTCCAACTCCGTTTAATCTCGTCGTACAATTTGTACTGATTAGGCAGTCGTTTTACCTAACGATTTAAGGCGGTTTCAGCTGACAGACACTGTGAGAAAGAGAGTGAGAGAGAGAGAGAGAGAGAGAGAGAGAGAGAGAAAGCAGAGATATACTATTTATTTATTATAAATAAAAAAAACAGAGAGAAAAAAGAAAGAATGTAAACGACGATCGTGGATTGCGCAGTAAGAGAAATTACAGCTGCAGAAGCTTCCTCTATATTGTCACTGTAAAAGAGAAAAAAAAACAAAGAAGACAATTGGCCTCCAGTGAGTTTCCATTGTTTTTACTGCGCTGTCGGGCCTTGGAATCGGTTCTATACAGCAGCGATAAAACTGACTCGCTATATGCAAAAGTGAACCATGCAAATGCGGAATAAAGCGAAGACTTTCTTTAGAAAAAAAAAGATATTACAGAATCGTCATTCGAAAAAAAAACTGTTAATTTCTCTTTCTTCCATTTCGCAATTTACGATCGTACGTTCGCGTTCCTTAATTTATTAATAAAATTTAAAAAAACAAGACAAAGCGAGTTGATTATATATCTTTTATATGGCCATCGATACTATTCTTATTATTAGCGACTCAAACATCATCATTACACTTATCATTTGATATCATTTTCCGGACTTTTCGATTGCTGATTTTTACAAGAGCATGGATGAAGAGAAGAGCGCGACTGCGGCACGAAAAAAAAAAAATTAATTGGCACATTAGAGAAAAAAAACCAAGACATCCATTGGTCATTTGACATCGAATAATAATAATAATAATAATGATAATAATAATAATAATAATAAAAAATTTGCGCCTATACAACTGCAAACACAAGAGAAAAAAAAAATCAAACTGCCGATGTGACTGAATCCATTCTGGACGGACGGAATATATACTTCTAAACCGCACTTTTCGAGCCTAACACCCCACTCCGAGAACAATAAAAAAAGGCGGCTTCTCTTCATTCATGGTGTTTGAATGTCACTGCCAAAAAGTTCTGAAGGACCTTCTATATACGTGTGCTCCGTTACAGAGGCGTCATTTTTGTACAATAGTTACTTATTTATTTAGTTTATTATCTTCGTTCTTTTTTTTTTCAAAACAGTTTAGTCGTTAGGTGAGTAATGTACGTCGCGTCGCTCGTTCACGCTCGCAATTATTTTTTTTTCTTCATTAAAACCTTTTTCGTTTCGCAATGTAATCCAATTAACAGGTACGATTTATGCTTTTTAGCACGCGAATTCTCGTATTGGTTGTTTACGGGTGCACGCACAGATATGTTTTGTTTTTCTGTGACGTAGAAACATGGTGAAGGGATTTTTTTTTGCCAAGAAGCTCACACAGTTATGAGCTTCTTGGAGGCAAACAGTATTGTTTTAGATGGCGCAAATTGTCTTTGCGTGCACACGCGAACTTTTGCTTTTCCGGACGCGCATCGGCGACTTGTAATAATTGTCGTCTCTGCACAACCGGTAATTTGACTTATTTTTTCGTCAAGTCGAAAACGGAACGAGCGACGTGACCCGAGCACATTCCATGTATTAAGTATAGGATGCGTATATTGAGTAAATTGTTAGCGTTTGATATATCACATAAGCACGAGAAAAAAATATATATTACACTCGAGGTTATAAGATCGATTAAATAAAGATTGACAACAACAGCGTGAACAAAAAAACGAGATGAAAAGGACAAGAGACGGAAGATATATCTTGGCGGGAAAACCAGCGATGTTCTCTCTTCAACATCGGTAAGAGATTGTGATATATTGTGTATCGCAATTTTTGTGTCACGTTCAATAAATGAGTTTCGATCTTTATGCCATTATCTTGTTATTTTGCGTCAGCATAAATATACACTTTCCCTTCTTTCCTCGTTTCTCATCATTCTGTTTCCCGTCTCTCAATCAATTACTCAAGTTCTATCAGTTGTTATCAATTTCACAGAAAATTAATTTGCGTTATTATTCAATTTTCAAATTTGAGTCAATAATTAATTATTAACTTCTTTCAAATTACATAAAATGATACAACGTATTTATTCATTCGTTTTATATAATTTTCATTTCGAAATTTTCAATTTTTTATTCAGACTTTGATTGTCAATTTTATTGAAAAATAAGTAAAAAAAAAAGATGCAGTTCTCCATCACTGCTGTGCAGAGTATCAACTACATGCAGCGTCACTTTCTCGCAGCTTCTAAAGATCCGACAGTAAGGTAAGTAAGGTATAGTACACACGTATTAATTAGAATTCGCATTTCCCGATCAAATATAAGCTAAAAAAAGTAATAAAATAACCTTTCGTGCAATAAATTAAGATTTGAAACACGGCACAACCGAATTCAAAACTTTAATCTGAAACTGCATAATATTACACGATACTTAATAGCTTAATACACTACCAGTTCGTAAAAAAAAATTATTATCAAAACGTCATAAAACACGCGATACGACTTTTGTCGCAAAAGGCAAACTTTCTCGTTTAAAAAAAAAAGTAGTCCACTATAACGTATCTAGTGCGAATAAGGCAAAGTTCGCGCAAGTAAGCGGAGAATGGCATGCAGGACACGCGTCGCGCATCGATTGGCGTATATTCGCCTATGACTCGCTGCACGTGCCTGAGTATATAACGTTATATGTGTGTTATACAGTTAAATGTTCCAAGTGCGCCGAGGAGTGGCCCCGTTCATTTTTACCGCCGTCTTGGAATTTCCTTGTGCGTTTGCAACCCCGCGCATTGAAACTTAAATATTCATCATCGGCGGAGAATCCAACTGATTTTTTTTTTTTTTTGCGATTAGATCTTAGTGCTGCTCTGCGGATTTTCTCAAACGTTGTGCAATCATCGTCGGATTATTATTCAAATTCAGTGTTCTGCGAATCTCTCGAGTGAACCGATCGTTATTATATAAATGCATTAATTAATGCTGTTCAACAGGTGTAACGATACGTAATACTTTTTCTCTGTCACGATTAAATTTTATTAATTAATTAGCTTGCGTGTTTCACCGCTTATCCCGGTTAAATTACAGAGTATCACCGCAGAAGCTTCTTTCAAGTAGACTTTGCGGCACTGAGTAAGTTGTCTTTTTTTTTGTACTCTTTAATACTTCGAGAATCATCTCGACGAAGTAATGAAACTCGACAACATCAACGTTAAGATTTCCTCTTATCGTCAACTTGGAAACGTCATTTCCGCGACCCAAGATTAATTTAATCAACGTATACGTACGACAAACGTATTAAGCACACACCCATTTCGTTGATTATACAGCCGCCACTTTCTTTCAATTTGCTTTATTTACAATCGACCGCGACACGTGACTTTTCTTCAATGCCACCGAGGCGATATTTAACGAGAGAAAAATGCGAAAAATGCGCAGCCAAACGAATTATTCGATTGTCTTGTGTGCGAAATGAGCGAACGATAACGTCGCGTCGAGGTCGTTACGCCAATGGCTTTTCGCGAATGGAAATTTCCACTTCGCGCGCGACTTATTAGCGCGAAAATGCAGCGAGCGCGTTCGCTTTTAAAAATAGAACGTGTGCGGCGCGCGAGAAAGCGATGCGTCGTCGTCGTCGTCGTCAAGTGCATACTTGGTGAATCGTCGCGATTCTGAGGACGCACAATGAATGCTATCATCTATATATACCTATATGTGTCAGAGACACATAGATTTCGAGACTTTTCTTGACGAATATTTTTTAACAATAAATACAATTTGCTTGTTATTGGATTATTGCATTATTTTCACAAATCGCAAACGAAAACAAAAATTTTTTTCTTGTCGGTGGAGTCTTAACGCAACTCCTTTAATACGCACATACACATCAAAGTTTCAAAGTCTTTTCGCACGAATGAGCTCGTTAGATAGAACCGTCAAGATAGCATTGTTAATTAATCGTAGAGGTCCCAAGAAACCTTGTTCACACATTGATTCTATTATAACGACACGTCAAATCAAATTAAATTTTGTCCACACGACATATTCTACGTTTCCATTCGTCTTTCAACGATCGCAAAACAAGTCAACGAGTTTGGTATATAAGGAGGCGCACAAAGAAATTCATCCACGACGCAGTATGTGTATTCCCCCATCGGCTAAATCGCTAATCATATATTACATTGGATTCTTCAAGGTCGCCCGGTGTGATGCTCTTTCACATGTTACATTGTCGCTCCCCTCACCCATCCTTCGGCTATGTATACTTCTCTTTCACGGTGACAATTGATTTACGAGTCGGTAATAGTATATGACGAAATCCAGAAAACAATACCTATTTTCTGAGGACCAGATTTGAAAAAAATTTTTTCGCCTACGTTAGGGCTTCCGCTTCTTATTTAAGGTATACTATAGTGGCAGAAAATGCTCGTGGACATTAGAAAAGTCCGCAGGAACTACTTTTTTCAGCATTTTTCCGATATTAATAACAAACTAAAAATGTAATTATTTTGAAATTTTTTTGATAATTTGTCACAGGATAATTATTTTTGAATGAAACTTTTTTTCTACGTTAAGGTCTTCTTTATTGCTATAATTTTGAGTGATCAAAAATGTTTCTATTGGAAGCCGAGAAAGCAGTATTTGAAGAAATGCCGGTTTTCGCCTATTGTCAGTGAGAAAAGCCCATTTGATTATAATGGGAAAATGCCGAAAAAGTAGTTCCTGCAGACTTTTCTAATGTTCACGAGCATTTTCCGTCACTATATACCTTAAATAAGAAGAGGAAATAGGTCCGGAAGCCCTAGCGGCGAAAAAAAATTTGTCAATTCTGGTCCTCAAAAAATAGGTATTGTTTTCTGGATTTCGTCATATATACATATACACATAAACGCATCGCACACTTCCTTTGACCTTTTTTCTCTCTCTTTTTTTTTTTGTCACACTGTTTTATCGTCAAACCAACTTCGGTCTACGGAACTGCGTGCAATCGCGCATTTTTAACTCCGCGCGCGGATGTCACAAGGAAGGAAGTCAATTCTTTTGTCGCAATCTCGTAAATGAATATTTCTCTTTAGTTCGCGTATACATATTTTATAATAATCTCGACAGAATGCAATTTGTTACTTCGATACGTGGATATGGCGTTCGACCAAATTTTCATAACTGCCTGCGGTCATCGTAATATAGCTCGCCAAAAGTCGCTTTTTTCGACGCGCAGTTTAATCGTGTCTCCATAGTGCGACGGACTTTGTATAATGAAAAATTGTAAACAAACGTTTTCAATATTATGACGCTAAAAATAGCACTGCAACTGCTCGCGATGAGAGAGAAAGAGAGATACACTTGTGCGTGTATGTGTGTTTTGCCAATTTACATCAGCGTACCGCTTCCTCTAAACGTATATAATCGTTCGTTATGGTCTATTTATATTTGCAATATTTGTCCCTTGCGCGTTTATTATTAGCCTGTAGAATATTATTTTGATAAGGTCGCGTGGTATATTTTTCATTAGCAAATATCTTTAATCGTTCTTTCATCTATATGTTCTTTTACATCTTTGATCTCTTTTATGTATGCTTCTTTTCATAATTGTTTTAAATTTGGAAAAAGTGACAAGAGTTTCCGCTCGATTCAATAGATTGATACTGCATTAATGAACGACTAGTATCATGCTTGAATTTTCAAGCCTAAATATACTGCGCTGATTGTATAATAGGATAGAACACAACGCTAATTGCAATTCATTGTGTGCTGACAATCAGTGTAATTAATGCGAGATAATGATGTAATACTAAGAACACAAGCTTGTTACACAAAGTAGCAAAGCATAACTTTCGTCGTGATTCGTATCAACCATATATCCCCCCCAAAAAACTGCACAGTTCTTCGCGTATTTTGCTCGCTTATGTCAAAGAAAGACAAACGTGATTGTCTATAACTCGTGTCGTCGAGCATTTCGCAATAAGCCTTTGGGATAGGTATTCGGGCCGATGCACTTCAGCTACGAATAAGGGCGCGTTGCATTTTTAGACGATATATATGTTTTAGGTGCTGGTGCGTTATTCTTAGCCGAGCGCGCGTTTAATTCTAGAACCAAACGCTATGCGCGCATCCTTCTTCGAAAACAGTTTGCTTCAAGTTTGCTTATTGTAAATATAGCAGATAGAGAGAGAGATGGGAGGTAGGGATGTTGATGAGGATGAGTAACGTAGTAAGCTCGCGCGGATGATGCAGCCGTGAGATATATACGCAAGAGGATTTTACGAGCATCGTAAATTTGCGGATGTATATTGTAAGTTTAAGGTCGCACGAAGACTTCTCGGTAGATCTGTTGGGATAGGTAATTCTCGTATAGGTGTTCCTTTTTCTTTGATTATTGTTTTAAAGTTACTCAATCTTATTATCTAGCGTTTGGTACGAAATTAAAAATAAAAACATTGATTTTATATATGCTTTCAACTTTTTGCTGGAATGTATGGCAGTTGAGTTGCCTCGTAAATTCAATGCGGTGATTATAATGTTTCCTTGTTATAAGTACTTTATACAATATTAGTGAACACTTCTATATTGCTTTATTTTCCTTGCATCAAATTTGAAAGCAGAATAGTAATTACTTCTTTTTGAGTAGTTGAATGATACGAAAATAAAAATGATTATCTGCGGTTCAACATTACAGTGTCAAATTGTATAATATTAATGGGTATATTGGTTCTTCGTATAGATTGATGGAAATAATGGTGATAAGATATTTACAAAAAGTTCAAGATTTAATAAGAATAAAGAAATCTGTACAAAATATAGATGCCTATATACAACATGCCCTAAACAATGAGGTCAGAAAGTTTTTTTAAAGGATTCGTCACTAGAAAAAAATAATTCATGAGACAATCTTTTGAACCGTCAGTCTTAATTTAGAAGAAATTGGTGAAACCTCTAAACGATACAAAGATTTTCTAAAAATATACTTATAAAACATCTATCTACTTTTAGATCTATTAATGTTTGTTTTCCAATAAAAATTTAAAAAAAACATTCCATAATTTGTTATCGACTGAAAAAGATTATATTGTAACCGTTTTCAGTTTCTAAAACTATATATAATATTTTTGAAAATATAATTAGAATTGACTTTTGAAAACGCCATCCCACTTAAACTCGTACATTTTCAATGAAAGAAGAGTGGTCGCTTGAAAAAAAAACACGTGCTAATGTTGACACGAAAGTTTATTTATCCAATTGGCTGACAGCTACAGTGTATTTTGGCACAGTTATATTGTAAGAGTGTGTGTGTGCGCATGTGAGAGTAGAGGCGCCATTCCCGTTGCAATTATAACGTCGCCGGCTGGTCGTCTTCGAAATAGACACCTCCATTGTAGGCGCACCGGGAAAACAATTAATTTGCCAATCAGGCAACTCTCCAACTCCGTGGCGACGTGCTTCTTAGAAAAATAAAGCGGATTCGTAGAAAAAACGTGAATAACATAAGTTAGGTTTCCTTCGTATTATCGTTTATCCCAGAACTAAGCTGCACTTTAAGATTTTTTCGAGTACACGTCATTCTTTAAGTAGACGAGAGGATTTATCAAGCCTTACCAGTTTTATGTCATGTTTGAAATCAATAAGTACCAATGATGTCTTATATAGTTATAACTGCAATAAAAAATTTGAAAAAGTTCTTTTAAAAAATGAATATGTCTCATATTTGATCATACTAATAAGGTATTCGTACAATAATATTGAATAATAATTATCAAGATATAGACTGCCAAACGAGCATTAAAATTTATGTTGAATTTTTTCATTTTTAATGGACCTTGTTAAAATTAATATTAAAATTCTTCGCAATATTATAAATCAACCGGCACCTGGAGTCTTTTTTCGTGAACGAAGTGGTGTGAAAATGTGTTATAGACTTTAGGGAATTCCCAGATTATTCAATATATTTTGTATACTACATAATATGATAGATGTCTTGGTATGGCAGACCATTTTGAACAGGTTTGGAAGGACATAAGAGGAAGCTTTTGAAGGAATGTTTGAAAACTCGAACCAGAAATACACCCACAAGAACAGTACATAAATACAAAAAAATAATCATAATATTGCATATCAAAAGAATTTTTTTTGGTATTTTCTCAATGACTTAAGAAACTCAAGAAGAGAAAACCTTTCCCTGAGTTAAGATGATTATTCTTCGGATTACTTTGCACGTGCTTGCGGAGATAATAAAAAGATCGTAAAGCTGCTTTTTCTACCCACCATTAAGAAATGAATTTTATTTTATTACACTCGTGATGATGATAAATCGCATAGTCTTATCATTTGAATTATGTAAGTAAAAAAAAAGAATAAACATAAAATAGATATTATAAATTATTAATAAAGTTGAAAAACGAAAGCGCAAATCCACAATACTTTATTGTTTTTCATCTATAAAAATACTGATGGTAATTCACTAATTTGCTTGATAAAGTAATAAGTAAATGAAAAAAAGACTTCGTCGTTTCCTCATGACTTATAAATATGTACATAAAATTATTAATTACATGCAGAAGGCCTATATTTAGCAGAAAACCCAAGATTTAAATATATACTGTAACAAAAAACTAGCAAAAAATAAAAAGTTAAAAAAAAGCGAAAACAAAACTTTTTCTTCAAAGAAGCGATGTATAAGATTATTGCAATTTCCAACGTTAAGGAATAATTCTGGTAATGGTTCTACTTGCTGTCTTTAGTTACTAGAATATGTGTCCTTATATAACATTTTGCATTGTAGATTCTGTGCGAAATCATGATATCGTGTTGAGATGTGTATATATAGTTCAATTCAAAACAATCACTATATACGTCAATCCATTTCATTGGCGTATCACTTTATTTGGTAGTTTTGGCGTGGGGCAAATATTATGGTTACTAAGCAAATATACATAATATTTCATCGCTTTATTGCAACTATCTATTACTGCTGCGAGTTTTAGTTTGTTTGATGAAGTTCAAATCAATTGATGAACTGCTTCGGATGGTGGTCACGGCAAGCTGGTATACGATTTCGTAAAAATGAAGATACTTGTTTGGCAGTGTGCTCGAATTGAAGAAACATTTCCTTAAAAGGAGTGAAATGAATCTATGCCTTTAACGTTGATCATAAAAAGAAACTCGAATTATTGAACAAATCATTGAAAAGTACTTTTTATTTTTGGAAACGTGTAAATAATAACTAATTTAGGATATCGAATTTCTAATAATTCTGGTACAGAGTTTGTACTAGGGTATTCAGTTATTAAAATATTGCCAATAACACGTCACGCAGGTAAATTCAATTTTATTTATGGTCATTTTATTTTTACGTTGGCATTTCCGTTATAGCAGTGCGCTACATGTCGAAGAAAAGAGCTTTTA
This sequence comes from Galeopsomyia nigrocyanea, assembly GCA_035047105.1. NCBI lineage: Eukaryota > Metazoa > Arthropoda > Insecta > Hymenoptera > Eulophidae > Galeopsomyia > Galeopsomyia nigrocyanea. Next base: position 29,427 of record JAWWMK010043690.1, read on the forward strand.
AAGATTTTATTTTCGTTGTTACGGCGTAACATTGCAGAAATAGAATTCATCAATGCTTGCAGTATAGGTATTCAAAGTGAGATGGTATTTCAGGAGTAAAATATTAATTTTTTAAATATTCTTGTCGCGACTTCAGCGGTCGAAAATAAGTTTGGTTTGATTTAGTGTTTTCTATATATTTGTTGTTTTACTTTTGTATCATTCAATGAAAAAAAAATTTGATATCTGTGAGAAAAGAAAGTTTTTCAAAAATGGTTAAAACGGGAATCGTCATAATACTTCATCTGGTAATATTTCCAAAAATATAAATAAATGATACCATGAAGGATAAAAATAATGATTAACGAATCTTTCACAAAGAATAAAAATCTACTAAAATGCACATCCCTTTAGCAAAGCCAGGGAAGCCGCAAGTAGTAAAATTAGCCCCGTAGAATAGAGACACGACGCGCAGATGGCAATTCTGGCGAGGCGCTAAGACGCAATGCAAACATCAGTCTGGGTGTCCGAGCGAATCTGCGCCGTTGTTACATAGATAGACCGAGCGGCTTAAAAATAAGTCAACATGAGACAGAGAGCGAGAGTTCGCATACCTGCTACGTGCTTTTCACTGCGCATCCGATGCATTTTCAATTCTTTGAACACAGGTGCGTCTCGAATTATTTATTTTCATCCATCGGTCTTTATTTATTTCACACGTTATGATCCCGCATTATAAATATAGCGGTTGCGTGACGATTCTCTCAGACGCTGAATTATATTTGCATCACGTCCCATATTTTTCGTTTTTCACTCACGCATTATCTACAAGGATTATTGAAGCTTATTTCTGACTTAAAATAGACATTCCGAGAGGATCATTGGTCGTCGCTCGAGTGATAATTTTTGATAACATATCGTACTCTTTATTTTATTAAGAAAAAAACAAAAAATGATAAACATAAGTACCATAATTTTCACTGATTAGATCGATTCAACCGTAAAAACGAGCCGAGTAAATTATTTCAAACTCAACCGCGTCGCGTGCGATTGACATGATACGATGCACAATACGAACTTGACGTGCCACTGTCATATGCATACCCAAGGTCGAGCAATTGAGCTAGTAATTCGAAACCTTATAAAATTAAAAAAAAAATAAAGGAAGAACCGACGAGGAACTGATCGATGCAGCGTATATCCAATTACCGCAGTCGTCGTTATTTTCTTTTTGTTCGATATAATAATGCACCGACATTGCATTACATCAGAACTACGCGAAACGATGGTAAAGTGTCGCATTTATAGCTATTACGGTCAAGCGTGTAACTGAATAAAAGTGTTATATTAACGACAATGATCGCTAGCGTCATATTTAATTATGCGTATTATACGAATGTAGAGCTGCCACTATTTAATGAAAAAAAAAATGCACTCTCGACGCAACTATAAGCACGCTGAAGATATTGAAACAAAAGTGTCGCCTACGATAAGAGCGTGGGTGCGCAGGCGATGGATGCATCTCTCTGTCGCTCGGGACGAAGTGCATCGTGAAAAATCAATAATGCACCCCTCCCACATTTCCCCTTTCGCCGAGCTTCTGCTACTGTTGGCCTACTACGCCGCGACCTTCTTTTCCCCTGTCTTTCTGTATAGCTGATAATATGACGGTGGTGGTGGTGGTTGCTAGTCGATTTTCTACGTTTGGCTTCCGCCGACGTCTGCGATGCGGATAAATTTTCGTCTAATTGCATTTTGTCTGCGGTTATGTATGGCTGATTACTGACAAACACGTGTTTTGCGCAGGTAGATGTTCGCTACGTAGCAAGTGTCGAGGGTTGCGATTGTATATATGTATGTAGGAGTTACGCTTCGTAAAATGATCAAATGTATTTAATGACGATGAATAATATTTATCTTTTATCTCGAATACTATATGTCGATTGTAATGTCTATTTTTGCAAATTTAAGGAAAAATTATAAATATTTAATACTTCAGGCAAAACATGTTTACGTCTTGTTCGAGAAAGAGAAACGATGTGCACGATTTGAAAAATAATTCGTTGTTCATAACAATAACAGATAACCTACTTTGAAATTGGTTTTAGAACGCAATATTCGTATGTGCACGTTTTTTTGTTGTACAGTGCGGATCATCTTGAATGATTGAAACAGTTTCGTTGACCTACTTATGCGCGAATACTCTGCAATGGCAAAACTTTGCGAATTTTCATAATGGTATATAGTTAAAAGTAAAATACGCAGATAAGAACAAATGCATAAATAATTGAGTAGCTCGCGAGTTTACAATGTGACATTGAATTATAATACGAATGAACACTCAGTGTAAAAAAAAATACTGGTGAGTCGCAAACAAATTAGATAATAGAATTATCGCAGTGTGTCCTAATTACTAAAAATAAAAGCGAATATCAATAATGGAATAAAAAAAGCATTATCTTTCGATGATTCTGGGAAAAAAAATTTCAGATAAACTTAGCCTCCCTTAATTAGTGTTATTGTAATCCACACACACACACAAAGATCTTGAGAAAACAGCTATATTAGCTATCACGTAAGTTGTTTCTTAACAGCAACAACAAAAAAAGTCAAGTCACACAGAATGAGTTTGCTGTACGAAGAGCGAAAAAAAAATTGTGATACCACGCGAATGAACTGTAACCGGCGCCAGTAAAGAGGATACCGCGACGGCGGTATATCGATTACGTAAAAAATGAAAAAAGCAAAAAAAAAAAAACCGCGATTGTAAGTATAATGGGTACGTGCAATGTGCACATGGAACCGAGCTGGTAAACAAAACCGCGTGTCCCCGCTCGAGAGCGCGCGCGGGATTCGTTCTCGCGCGCCGCTGCTGCAGCTCATTGACATCTGCAGTGGAGCCGAGAAGCGAGCTGAACGCCTTGTTCTGCTGGCACGAGGCATTATCTGCCTTACCAACGGCCTCGCGCTTGATAAATAAACTGTCTATGTTGCGGATGTGTATTCTTGGAATATCGCACGATCATTTTTTATATTAATTTTTTGTTTGTTAAGTTTTTATCTTACAAGGTGATTGATATTTTTATGGTTGAAATTATTTGGACAACGTTGAGTAGAAAAGTTCTATTACGCGCTACGGTACGGGAGGAGGGGCAAAACGGCACCCTTAGCTTTAAACTCGGCTAAGGGTGCCGTTTTGCCCCTCCCTAGTCCCTAATGGCTTAATAAAACGATTAATCAACTTCTGCATGGCACATTCACATTCGTTGAAGTAAGCCCTACAAAAACCTATCGATTTTAATTTTTTTTCGTACCTGTTTTCTGCTATAAAAATCGATTTTACCGAAATGTCAAATTTCGTAACTCTGAAAAATGTCGGGGCAAAATGGCCCCTTACATTTAAAGACCTGTAGTTCCGTCAATTTTCAATATTTTTACATCTAGTTTGTGGCAATTATTTTGTCTTGGTAAGAACTTTAATTTGGTTGGTCGCACGTTTGATTTCGTTGAATATAACGCGATCCACGGTCATTTGAATATAGCCATTTTTTTCATGAAAAAAATCATCAATTTATTCCGATTTTCTTTTTATTAAGACATTTTCCATGAGGGGGCCATTTTTGCCCCGAGTGAATTTTTTCGTTAAATCACGACTCTAACAACTTGGTGTAGATTGCTTTGCATGAAAAATATGGAACATGCACAGTTCGCGTATGAAAAAGTATTTGTTCACTGTGGATTATGATTTATATGTTGGCGATACTATAATATTTTCGAAAACGAGAGTGTTTTCTTGTTTACATAAATAAAAATTCCATTATGCTAAACCACTTTGTTACTTACACAGCTTGAATTCTAGCTAATTCGATGTGATGATGCAAGGTCAAGCGTTACTTAATATATGATTAAATGATCGAATAAAAATCTATTGGATGCTACCTCAAAGCGCTATCAGATCATCGAATTCGATAGGTAAATTTATTTAATTTGCTAGTTTTATGAATTCTTTGTACAATTTAATGGATTTTCATAAAAAGAACCATAATTCAAAAATAAGCCAAGCATTGCAGTATTGAATTTTAATTGATTTACGGACATTTAATCTTTTTTCGCGATTCCGCGAGGGTTCGAAAAATAACTCGAATTGCAAATGTAAAACAGTCAGAGGATACCCGTACACACGAGACAACGGCGAGACTTATAAATAAAGTAGGTATACATACGCCCATGTAGGCGTTATAATACCACATTATACAGAGGTCGTTGAATAACAAAATTTTAAAAACAATGAACGTGAGCAATAAAGAGAAATTTAATTTTTTTGACGTAATCGAGCGTGATAACAATATCATAATGCATTTTGGATGTAGTTATCTAGACGACTTAATAGATAGACCCTATATTTGCGTTGTGAAAGGGATATTGACAGTATTAACATTACCTCTATCTTCGCATTAGCGAAAAGGCAAATAAATGTCATTTTCTCTGGTATATTGTAGCTTATTTCAATTTGAAGCAATTTATTTATTTATTTAAAAATGAAATCGAATCAATCAAAATATCGCATTTCGCTTAAAAATATCTAGTTTATTTCATTTTACGTTAATTTACGATTTAAAATCCACAAAATAATTATGGATAGTTCGGAAATGAAGTCTTATGACTGTTTATAATTAAAAAGTGATTGAATCAATCATTCGTGTTCTTTTTGTTTTATTGTTACGTGGTTTCAGTATTTTTGTGTAAAAATAAATTAATAAAACACTGAAATGTAGCCTGGAGGAATAAGAGATTTAAATATAAAGATTATATTTTTTGATTATTTTAATACACTATGCAAGTATCAATTGTTGCAAAATGATGCATATTATAAAACTCACTCAATTTGAATAGTTTAAGGCGCTTATTTAGCTATGTATTTAAATGCTTTTTTAAGTCCAAATATTTTATTTCGATTCTATTTCACTCAATAAGCAAAACTTGAATTAAAGAAAACGTCTGATTGTTAAAAAGCAACTGATTTAAATTCAAACTCGAACATTGTCGTGAATCGAAACAGTAGATTTGCATACTCGCCGATTGTTGAATGGTAAAAAAAAAAGGAAAATAAAGAATGCAAAAACGCATACGGTTCGATTACTCACTTTAACGCTTCTAAGGCGCCTACCAGACGGTTTGTTAACCTTTGACCATCTCACTATACAATTTATACTAAAGACGCCAATAAATTACTCGTTACGTTCAGGCTTTGATAGACAGTCAGTAATGGATTTTGTTTATTCATCGAAAACTGATACGGTTTTAATAAAAATGTTCCTTCTTTAAATTCTGATCATTATTCTCTTGATCGCACAATCTATTTTTCTCTGGCCAGATACAATATTTTTAGTGTTCCATTGAGAAATTAAAAGTGATTATGCGATATAAGCGTATATAATTGCGAGTGAATAAATGTAGCGATAATCAAATTGCACTAAATATCATGGCGTAAAGTAATAAATAGAGAATACATTTAGATCACATTATTCCTTGCAAAAATTTTAAAAGTCAATTTATCTTTCATAGTTTACAAATTGAAAGAAAGACAGAACTAATTACTAATGAAAAAAAAACCATGTAGTAATTTTTTTTTACACGAGATACAGAAATAACATGAATATTATCGACGTTAAATTTCAATGAAAAATCGTCAGCAGCGTCGAATTTTCAAATCAAAAATCTAACATCAGATTTGTGGTATGCCGAGTTGTAGCAGAGTTCTCGTCTTATCGATCTGGGCTTCGTTGGCTCCTATATAGCCACACAGCACTCTCTCGTAAAAGTCGCGAGCGACGGTGCCAAGCAAGCCAGCAGCTATAGCACGGCACGCATTCCATCCACTTCTGGCCGACTCGTCAAGATGGTGCTGGATGTTCGTGGCTCTATAATACTCGCGGCTTTTCTGAAACACACGTATAATGCCATCTCGACTTTTAGCAGCGAGCCAGCCGTGTTTAAAATAGCCTGCAGTATCCATTATAGCTACACGTGTGTGTATATGTATATATATATGTATATACATATACATATTTCTCGCGCATTTTTGCCACCTCTGCACTGTCGCCCGATGAAGATTTGTATATACTTTCCAAGAAGCTCTCTCTCTCTCTCTCTCTCTCTCGTTAGAAACGACATTTATACGCGGTACACGATCTATTTCAACGCGGTAATAAAATTCAATTTTTTTTTCTTTCCATTTATCCTGCAAAACTTTGTTTCACTTTCGAATTCTCATTGTTAAATCTCACATAATTTCGCGAATATCGTAATCACATCATAACTCCATTCTCAACTCTCGCGCTCTTGGATTTACAATTCCTTTGACAAACCATATACATTATTATACACGAACTTGTGTATGTGTGCGCGAGCGCTGTGCGGGTTAAGCTTTATTAAAGTGAAATCAGTCAGTCGATTCGCTCTAATTAAAGCAAATTTGCCGACACACACACATGTTACTCTCTCAATCGATAGAATTAACGATCGATCGATGAAAAATGTATACACGTATCGGATCAACATGTAACCACGTAAACTTTGAATCCCATCGCGACTGGACATTTATATAATCTATATCGAAAGCCGTAGATGTGCCAGACGATGATTATTTCTGTGTGAGAGGCGGTATAAGGGAATTACCGAAGCACGACATCGCATCCCGGAGAGAGAGAGACGCGAGGCGCTCGCTCGCGCCAGGCAGCAGCAGCATGCAGCAGCGAGAGACACTAAGAGAGAGTATTGACCGTCTCGGGGGCACAGTGGAAATTTCCACTGCCCTACCCCAATCTCTCGACTCAGAGCGCGCGCGCGAGAGAGGCTCTTTCGTTGCGCGCTGCTTTTTTTTTTCTTTTTTTTTTTAACGGACCTATTCAATCCGATCGTACGACAATTTTCATCATTCGTTTGCGTGGGATCCTTTTTATTTTCGAAATGCTTTTCACTTTTTTTATAGGACGAGGCTTGATTGTATTATTGTTGAGTTTTTTGAGGTGGACTTTTTTCATTGCCGCTATTTCGAATTTGAATATTTCGTTTGAAAGTCTTTTTTTTTAATTCGGATGGGCAATGAAACTCCAGAATATATATATTTTCGAGTTTTTATGCTCATCAAGCTTGAAAATCGACATCCAATTAAAAAATATCTATGCCTCTCTCGTAGATGAGATTATTCGGCTATTGAAATTGCGCTTCATTAGATATTCATATTCCACGCTGGCCTGATTTTGCATGGAAATGCAAAGGCTACGAAACTCGAATAATCAATCCATCGGTTCTCCCTGAACAGGGCAGCATTATAGTCGGTGACCTTGAGTTTGTAGCCGAAATAGTTTTATCGCTCAGACATGGACATCGGGCTCACATGCGATGTGTATCCCCCCCCCCCATAATATAAGAAATTCTCAAAAGGGGAGCCAAACTCGCGTGTGCCTTTCTTATTTCGGTCACGCTTTTTCTTTTGTTATATACAAAAAGTCGTGGACTCGATTTAACAATAAGATTGCGTCGTTGCAAGCTTTTTTTTTTTATTGTTGCGATCGTCGAGATACTAGTCGCTTTCGCATGTGAAGATGGAAAATGCAAGAGACCAAGAAACGCGAGACACTGTCTCTCTTTCTCGAGTCCAAACGCTATTCTTAGGCTGGCGCCGTCCTTCGGTTTTATGTAACTTGCGATCAGCGTATAGCTGTGTAATTAAACTCAGAAACCGTCTGCAGCAGCGTCTTATGGCTTTGACTCACTATGCAAATGATCGGCCGAGCGTGAAATTATAAATTTTCTAATTGCCCTTGTCACTCTGCCGCTCACGGTTACGCGCGTGCATTCCTGCGGTATTAGATAACTTGCCGTGGATATACTGATGTTGACTTTTTATTTTTATTTTTTTATCTTGGTTGCAGACCGGTTTTATCGAATTGAAATTGAATGTTCACGAGGGTTTCTACTTTTGCAATCTTCAAATGAATCAATTGAAAAAGACGGGTTTAGTTTTATCGGAGATCGATTATTAACCGACGATCGGTAACCTTAGCGGCCGACGGCATCAGAAATGGTAAGGCTGTAGAATCTGTATTCTCTGTATCCAGCAACGATAAAGTCTATTTCTGTTGTAACATCGTTTTGATAATATTAATTGTAAAAAAAAATCAATTTTATGACGGTTAGAAAGATCTAGTTTGTTAACAAAAATATTTGGTTTAAAATAAAAAGGATTTGAAAAAAAATATTCTTTTTTTTATAAAAAACGATTTTAATTTTAATATAATATAGGATTGAAAAGAGAAAAGTGGCGCAAAACTGTTGAAAGCAATAGTAAGATACTAAATACATACTTTCGTTGAAAGATCTCTTTTAGGCCCTTGCGTACATAGACGAGTACATTTCGCTCGATTCTCATTAGATTTTTTTGAAAAACCAATATGTTATTCTAGAGATTATAAAGAATCAAATTATAGGATAAAAAAAATATGGATACCGGTATTCATATAAAAGTTAAAGCTATTATGATTTTTCTTATGATAATAGTATATCTATATAGTGTTACATTCTGCACAAAAGCTTATATGGCACACTATCATTTTATTAGTTTTCCCACTATTTCCATGGAGTTCAATCCTATTCAATCGTATTCTAATGGCAATGTGTCATCTTCAAAAGGTTTTTAATGTTCACAATGTTGTTAACCGAAAGTTTTGACGAAAATAAACTTTTTTTAACCTAACTGTCCCAACAGAACGTCCTTAATATTGATGCGGATCATCAATGATTTAAACTCTTTAAAAATAACAGCTCGACGATTGTACTGTACTCCAATTCACGAAAATAGACTCATTTGGTTTTGTCGGCAAGCCACAGATTTATCTTGTTATACCTATAAGTGTATTCCGCTCAAACCTCCACTATTTAAAAATCCGAAAACAGAGAATATTTTCAAGTCGACGAATTAACAATCGTGTTTCTCAAGACCTTGTCTGAAATTTAATGCAGAGGGAAACCGAGCTGGCTATTCTGGTTGTTTATAATGTAACAGTGTTACAGGAAGTACGCTCCGGTTTTCTTTAGCGACTTCAAAAAAAAAAAAAAAAAAAAAAAAAAAAAAAAGAGAGAGAAAAAGTTGTGTTCTACCGGATTTTTTATGCATGTCTGCGCACATTTCTGGAATGGCTAAACCAATTTGATTGAAATTTAACTGATCCGAAAAAGTATGCTTTTGAGTTAGCTCTCTTTCGTATAGGTACCTATGTACGTCCAAGTTGGTAATTACATCACTAAAAAAATGCAAGCATAGCTTTAGTCTAACGGCGGCCATTCGAAAATATCTTTAATTACAATTGATATTTTCAATTAACTTTGAAAAAAAATTGTTTACGTGAAATGAGAAAAGTCTGTACGCATAATCCTGATATACTAATGTTACATCAAACGTAAATTAAACACGTTCAATTGTTGAATATTTATCAACCTATACAAGTAATAAGAATTGAATGAAAAGTATTTAGTAAATTAAATACCGAATTAAAAAACTAATAAGTATAAAACAATTGTTTTGAAATAGTATATTGTGTACCAAGGTTTCTTTTAAATCCAAGACTGTGATTGCAGTAAAATAATTTTTGCACTTGCCTCTCGGAAAAACCGGCGCTGTAGGCCCGCATTGCCTGAAGTGAAATCGCAAAAATCGTACATTTATCAACTTCATTAATATGGTTTTGAATAAGTCGACAAAATAGTAATAATAATAGGCATTGTAAAACAAAAACGATGACAAATTCCTCATCAGTTCCGAAAAAATATAAATTAAATCATGTAATTTTGTGAATATAGAGATGTGATACTTTTTCAAAATCTTTGGAATTATATCACGCTATATCGTTCTCGAGATCAATTGCAGCAACCTCAGTTATCGGTTATTACAACGTAAGCGCGGCTTTCATACTACATGCCAATAATAATAAGAGGGCCGTTTCAGAATCCACAGCAGCGTCGAGAGAGTTGCTTGATGAGCTGCCGAGTCACAGCCAATGGTCCGGTAGTTAGTGACATTTTCGATGTCTAATCTGTAATCCACTAGAATAAAATTAATTTCCTTCCACGAATAAATGTCGACACTGCCGGTTAGCTTTATCTCAATATTAAGAATATTACATTAAAAATAAGTTTATCAAGTTCAATAATATCTTACCTTTACATCGGATATTTCCAAGCTAATCTATAATAAGTACGATCGAATTTGCCTGACTGAACGAAGATATTTCTACTTTATTTTATTTTTTTTAAATATCGGATTAAAGATGGTTATAAGTATTTAAATGGCCCAGTTTCTAAACATAAAGCTAACGTTCAAACTTGAAATTCAATCAGTACAATTAAATTTTATCTTTTTAAATCTTGCCTGACCAAACAGTGATATTTCTACTTGACAAGATCCAGTTTTTTTTTAAATCTTATATAAAATTTAATAATTTCGTTATTCTCATTTCAAAAATAGAGAATAATTTTTAAGTTGATATATTATCCTGTAATAGACAAAATAAACTGATTCAAAACGATTATTTTATAACTCCTCTTCAGACTCGCTCTTTTTTTTCAACCGCAAGTTTATTTCGAGGTCTACCCGAAACTACGAGCAATTTAAGCCACCATTCAACGTAGACATCGCAAGTATAAATCAGCGCGTAGTATGTATCATTTGAACGTAGAAACGCTACAAATGATTATAATCCACGAAACGTCTCTCTTCGAGGCCCATCGTCAATAAATGCAATCATCGCCGTGGGGTGGTTCCATGAACGCGATGAATGCGTCCTCGTTAGTCGCACACGAGTATACATCATACGCGCGTGGCAGTGGCGCACACCTAACATAATCGAGGATTCGTTAATGCGACTTAATTAGAGTGAAGAATCAGGGCGCTGAGGGGTTAAATGAAAGAGGCGGCTATTAAGTTACCCGACTATAAGGGAGTAGCGCGCAAAGGCATGCACACATACGCACGCGCTATGTACACGACACAGAGAGAAAGAGAGAGAGAGAAAGATAATTTTAAGTACACATACTCGTGGGGTCGTGGCTGCTGCTGCTGCTACTGTCTCGGGTATCAGGGGCTCTTCGAGTTCGCGCCACATTAAAGTAACTCGCGTGCGCGAGCATAGTGTCGCTCTGAAGAGTACTACAAAGTACAAAGGGAGGTAAAAGTGAGTGAGAAGAGAGACGAGCCGCGTAAGTGCACACGCTGTATACTCGTCACGGTAAAGAAGAGAGAGAGAAAAAAAAAGGGCGCACCGCACCGCCAGACCCGCTTGACTATTAGTCACAGTCTGGGAAGTTCGGATTTCCCTCTCGAGTCGCGCGCGCGAGCATGTTTGAAGGGAAAGACGAGGCGTTGCTCCATAGAGAAATACGCGCACGAACCTAATCTCGGATGTTACTATATCTCTCTCGAGGACCGGCCTTTCTTTTTGACTTTTACAAGCTCTCTCTCTCTTTCTCCTTCACGCTCGACTTTTACCGAAACACACGACTTGTGTTTCGTTTCATACGGATAGATCTTAATGAAAGACTATTTTTGCTGGAATATGTCTGTCTATGCTTTCATGGTGTGGTGGCTTTGAATGCCAGATTCTTCGGTGGATTTTTTTTTCACAAGAGTTTTTTTGTCTGAGACGTATTACGCTTCTCTGACCGTTATTTTGTTCGTACCAAATATTTTTTTATTTTCGATTATACCTTTGAAGTACTACTGTGTTTTACTACAAAAAAATCGTATTTCTGTTTCCAACTTACACATCTATGTTTACGATAAAAAAACAAACCATCCAAATTTTTTTTAGAATGTTTTTATTTTCAGTCGAGTATTTACCTCAATAATTAGTAAAATTATTGTTGAAAAATAAATTTCTTAAATTCACCATTATTTTTTAAAATAAGAAAACTTTTTTCTTAATTTGACGAAAGAAATTACTTAGGTATTATTGTGGAGAATTTTCTAAAAATATAAGAAAGAAACCTTATTTTAATTTTAGAACAAAAATGACATATCTTTAAAGATTATTTTTTGTCTTTTTTTTTAATCCGTTTATTTTTTCTACATAAAATATTAAAAAAAAAACATTATTTCAACCTAGCCAAGTGAGCAATTTTGCACGAATGCACCTGCCGTTACGCATACATATAGCGATTATTGTAATACGCGTAGCCGCAGTATTAATTCAGCCGTGGAGATTTGAGAAATAAGCTCGCTGCGCGCTCCAGAAACTGAGCGACTCTAATCTTTTGACGTTAATGGAGTCATTATTAATTAAATACTCGAGAGAAGCTACGCGTAGATCGTAACCGTGACTTTTGAGATTTATGACCGAGTTATATGATCTTCGTTATCACATTGTAATTCAACCGCGCGACAGTGATATTTTTGCCATGAGAAATCACATACCTCGCTAATTAATTACTAATAGGCAAGATTAGCCCGGTTGATTCTACATTTTTTTCTCGTTATAATTGAATAATCGGTACAGGTGTATGCCCATAATGATATTCGCTGATCGGCTTATCGTATTATTGGTTTGTCTGTTTTTTTTTTTGCGAGATCAAATAATATCTGTGGTTTGTCTTTCACAGATATTCTTATAGTATGCGTAACAAAATTTTGTCGGAAATAACGCAGTTGTAACGCCGAAATTGTACAGTTTCGTATTTTTTATCCGAAGAAGATAACTTATCGAATATTTGTTACAATATTGTATCTACTGTAGGGTGTACGTGTGTAGGTGTGCGTACTATGTCCTTACACTGAAAATTGCTTGAAAATTCCGTTATAAATATCAAATAAAGGAAAATGTACAACCATACATGAGTTTCAAGATTAATTGACCAATTTCATTGCCAGAGGTATGTTATAAAATACCTTTCTAACGCATAACATAATTGAAGTTTTATTCTGCTTGTTAATATTGTAGCGTTGAATATAATACAAATAGAAATACGCTGCCAGCTGCTCTGGCAGAATGCTTCCTTGGAGATAGAAGATAGCTTTTTTTTATTCATTTTTCATGCGATAAAAATCGTTCTTATATATAACGACAATAATGACTCAAGAATTGATGTAAAATGTGAAATTTTCGATAAAAAAACACTTATTTGAATAACTAATCACATTACCGGTGTGCTTTCTTTGGAGAGAGGGAAAATATTCATCTATAAGCTAATTGAAGCATGTAATAACAAAAAACCACACACTTTTTCCGAATAATACTACATATAGGAACAACTTTATTTGCATACCTGAAAAAGGACAGTTGCTTTAAAATTATATAATTCTGGCCAGATATTATCAAATTCATCGTGCGACAACTCGTTTCGAATCTACTTGCATAAGCTTTAAAATGAGCCGATAAACTTTATTAAATTCATTCTGAAAACAAAGTTACAGCCTTTTGAACATAATCATAACTTATATACCTTACACCAAAAAAGGGTTATTTTCGAGTGAGATAATTTCGTCGGGTCAGTGGAAAAAAATCCCACCTCCAATAAGAAAACACCATTTTTTCCATTGAAAATTACATTTAAAAAGTGGACGTGTGTTTTCTTATTGGAGGTGGGATTTTTTTCCACTGACCCGACGATTTGTACAACATATTACCGAATTCATCGTGCGATATCTCATTTTTAAGCTGCTTTCATAAGCTTTAAAAAGATCCCCCAAGCGTTAACAAATTCAGTATTAAAAAAAGTTACAGCATTGTACGCATAACAATGATTTACAAACTTTATACTTGAAATAGAAGAGTTGCTTTAAAGTGAGACAATTCAGAATACATGTAACCGAATACATCGTGCGACAACTCATTTTAAAGCTGCTTTCGAAAGCTTTAAAATAAATCCTCACACGTTAATAAATTCATTCTAGATACAAAGTTATAGCAGTTTATGTACAACAATTCCACATGAAAACCTACTTTTTTGCTTCCTTTTTTTTTTTATTAAAATGGAAAAATAGCTATAAAATTTTTTTTAGTCAACAGATTTACTTGAAAATTATTTTTCCACCTACCTTGAAGGATTTCACAACATATGAACAAAGGTTCATTAAAATCCATCGAGTAGGAAAGTAATACATACCGGTTGACAATAAACTCACACACACACAGACACACACACACATTCATCCGCCAGACAGACACCATAAAAAACGAATTTGTCGCCTCCCCATGATTTCTAATGAAAAATATATGGAAAAAATTTTCAATGATGCCACGCAGGATGTTCAGCTCTTTAAAAAAAACCAAGACTGAAGCATGAAATATCAAAATAAAAAAAAACTAGCGAAAAACGAAAATTATCAAAGAAAGCGAAAACAAAGCTTCCTCTCCAAGGAAGCAATATAACAAAAAAAAAAATACTTACTACTATGAATAAAAATCTTGATAGGAATATGAACTTGATGATTTTGCTAATCTTTAAACTGTATAGTTGATTTTTGTCAACTCAAAATTAGAGTGTGACAGGCCATTTTGCATTGTAGATTGCTGATACAAGTGCATTTACATTCTCGTCGATATATATGATACAAAAGCGTAATCATAGCCGACAATGTTATTTGTAGGATTTCTATTACCGACGTACAATGGATGCGCGTGTAAACTTACCGACAAATAAAACCGACAGATTGTATCCGGGAATGGTATGGCATTCGAAGCTATTTACATTAATCAGTCAAGCAAATTGGCACAAACAAACCTTTCTTTCTTTTACCCACATACAATTTAACTCGTGTCCTGCACTTGTATAATACCTATATGCGCATCCGTGCTCGATTGCAGATTCAACGGAATATTTTATCTCATCAGTTTCAATATGCGATGAGAGGCCGTACAGTCAAAACAAAGAAGTATCGTGTAAACAACAGTTTCATCATTGAAATATGCCATTTTCGCGCGTTAATGAATAACGAGTATAACGAGCTATTGGATAATGCATTACGATATGATTTTATCTTTTTGACGAAAACTCCAATCTATTGTATAATTGAAACAATTCTGCGACCGCATTGAAATTGGTTAGATTGAAATTATATATTGCTGCCAATATATTTTGTTGAAATAAAAAAAGTTTTTATCCGCTATGTTTTGCTTGTGAAAAGCATTTTTTGCGTGAATTATAAAAAATATGCAATGCGACGCTGACGACGACTATTTTAAAGTAAATCTTGTACTGAGATTGAATAGGGATATTTCTACTAAAGGCCTTACGGTCATCCAAAATTCGAGACCACAATTACGGTGTATTTTAAATGAGAAAAAATGCTTTCATTCTCTGCGCACGATTCCAGACAAACCACCGAACCGATTTTAACGAGCAAGGTCTTATTCTCTTCGTCGAAATTCCTCTTCGTCATTTAATTCATTATGCTGTCCCTGTCTTAGAATTTTGATTTTGATCCCAAAATAAATTGTACAAAGACTTATTCAAATTAATTTCCAAAAAATTTAGAAAATTATTTTTTAAAATTGCGTTGTAAAAAAACAATGAAGGCCAAATTTTAAAATATAAGACAGGGACAGCATAGGGAATTGAAAAACAAAGAAAAGAGACCCCGCACTTTAAAATCGCTTCAGTGGTTATCTTTGAATAATGCGCAGATTGAAAAAATATTGAAATATATATCTATACATATATACATATTTTGGCTCCACAATGATAGTTGATTTGAGTCATGCTACTGTAGATTACTGAGGAATTAAAGAAATTAAAGCAAAAGAATCATTTTTTTACGCTTAAAAGTTCATTCAAAAACATTAAGTTTTTGGGTGACTATAAGCCCTTAATAGAATTAAGTTATTCTGGAATCACCTGTCGTTCAATTTAACCAAGTATTTGTAATATTATTTGTAATCAAATAATACAATTCTGTCTTCGTTATGACAGATATTTCAAAGTAAATCTTATAACTGAGATTGAATAGGGACATCTCTACTTGATAGAATTAAGTTATTCTGGAATCTGCTATCGTTCAATTTAATTAAATAATTCAGCGAGACGAAACGGTTCGAAGCAAGCATCGAAAAAGTAATAACTGCAAGTAGTATAAAATTATTTTCTTTTTTATTTTAATATATTATAAAAATATTTCATTGTACGAATAAATATACTGTTACAAAATGACTATTTTGTACTTTTCTGTTTTTCAAGTAAGCCGCTTTGTTTTATAAAAAATTTGTTGTTTCTTGCTTTTTAGCTATTAAAGTTGTTATTTATCGATTTGTACGATAAGACGTTTATTGGCGTCTGACTTATCAATATATTATTAACGCTCATGAATGACACTGTCCAAATAAGAAATTGTATTGTTCAAAGCAAAACAATTTATGTTAAAATCCATTCAATCAGTAATCAGCAAAATTTTTGAATCAGTCTCGTAAATAAAATGGGATACAGAACCTCTGGCTTTTCAAAGCCACAATAAGCAAATAAATGCTCGAATAAATACTACATACGCATTAAGAGTTTTCGAAGCCAGTAAATTCTGCGTTGGTTTTGTCAATATTATGCTTTATCCGGTAATGAGCACTCGCAGTTGCAGATGTGTAGCTCACAAATGAACTCGCGCACTCTGAAGCATAAGAGTCAGTGCATCACAAGGGACGATCGCGCTGGTGACACCTTTTTTTTGTCTCTCTCTCTCTCTCATACTACTCTCTGTTTTTTTGTCCTTTTTTCTATGACGAGACCTCCTTTCACTATAGGTCTTTCTGTGAAATAATGCGGCTGGATTCTGGCATTCGTTCTCCCCCGCGCTATGATGTCGAAGAGGAAAAGACAAAAAAAAGTGCTGATCGCAATTTTTTTTTCTCTCTACCAGCGCTGCCGCCTCGACACCGCGTGCATTTTTCAAATTGAAGGTAAAAGGCAGACTGGCGCTAGCAGCAGCAGCGGCAGCAGAAGCAGCAGCAGAGAGAGGATGAATTTTATTTTCGAGTGATGAATCAAACGCTACCTTGCTGCAGATGTGCGGGCTGGGAGACCGTAAAAAGGCATCAGCTCGGATTGGAATTGAAAAAATTTTTTAGCATTACGTCGAACGGAAAATTTCCATCCTTCACTAGGCATTCCGACTGTGTGTCGATTCAACTTTGTCCTTCGTTACTCGTTTTATTTCACGAATTTTATTTCGAAAACACGCGGCATCATATCGGTCGGTGGTGATGTTATATCAAAACTCTTCGAAGAATTTTCATCAAAGTATATTGATCGACGGCGAACGTTTCACGAAGTAGATTGCAACTATAATTCGCGGGCAAAAGGCTCAAGGAAAAGTGATAAAGTTTCGCAATATCGGACGGTCTTTTCGACTGTGCGCGGCCTCATAAGCGATTTTTCCATGATGTGAAATTTCCCGGCTTTGATTTTTTTTTCGAGTAAATTGCTTCGAGAAATCAGTGTTTTGGAAACGCGCGTCCGTGCCATCGTTTGCCATGATTGACGCGACAAGCAATTTACGGTGGCATTAAAATTTTCACGTACAAACAACTTGTTACGGACTTGATTACGGCGCAGTTAATCCAAGTTTTGACAGTTTCGGGGACGTGAAAAAAAAAAGTTGCGTCAAAGCGCGCGATCTGAAACAAAGGATATAACAAACGAGGAAAACAGCGCGAAACGTGATGGTTCGAGCGTCAAAGAATTAGATTAACGTCGTTATTTTTTTCGGTTGATTGATGTGTCGTTGCCTCATCGTATCATCGTCATTATCGCTGCTATCTATCATCGCGCGCGACGATAACAATTTACACCATCATCCTTGTACTGGGGAAAGTTCACGTCGCATGCAGATCTGTTGCTTTATAGCAATTAATATTGAATCTTGGTCGTTTATCTCTTCGCGCGGACGACATGCCGATGAATAACGAATTTCGTCTTGTATTCGGAATAATGGAATTTTCGTGTTGCGAATTTGCAACGGTATGTAATATTTGTATACCTTTCTTTAGAGCGATGAAGCCACTGTTTTTAATTAAATAAATCGAGCTGAATTTAACAGGTGTGAAATTATTAATGCTCCAAATCGGTCATACGGAAGTTTGTAAAGTGCCAATTGCACAACGTTCTTAATTGGCGTTTACTCTAGTTTTTGCACATGGACAATCCGTATTTCTACAGCCGAATATTGAAAAACTAGAATAAAGCAAAGTTCATGGAAATCTTTAACGGATACGCGTATATTATAAACCAGTGTCCTTAATAACCGGATAACTCGGGAAAGAATAAAAATTCGTCGATGCAATATTGACTCTGTCTAATTTAATGATTCTGAAGTGTTGCTAGAATACATCCAGGCCGGGTTGAAAAAAAAACACGTGCTTTTTTGACCAATGAGACAGGGGATCTTTTGTAAAAAAAGGCACATATCCCCTGTCGGCGACACCTTGTTAGGTTTTAATTATAAAATGATACCCAATAGATATTTTTCAGGTACTAAAAGTAGGTCCGTATATATTGCTAATAGTACCACGAGTACGATCAATATTCTTTAGTAAATAAATTTTTTTGGAAAGTGTAGATGTCGCAAAAGGGGTATGTGCCCCATCTTCGGGCACCTCAATGCCTCAGTTTCCAATTGAAAAACGACTCATTAACGTGTATTCATATTAACCTTCCCTCCCACCACCTATTTTTTCAATCGAATTCCCTACACATTGACTCAAATTGACCCGACCACATTTTTGATCGGGCATCATTTCAAAACGGCTTAACCAATTCATTTGAAAAAAATCACAGATATACTAGAACTATTGCAGAATTTGGTGGTATAAATAAAAAATACCGAAAAAATTATTTAATCACAAAAAAAAATTAGCAAAAAAAAATTTTTTTTTGATAAAAAACGCATTTTAGTATAAAAAGGTACGGGTCAATTTGACCCAGAAGTGAGAGCGAAGGTTAAATACTGTTAGTAATGCATATAGACCTTTTCGGCACCTGAAACATATCTATTGCATGTCATTTTATAATTAAAACCTATAATGTGTCACTGACAGGAGGCGCATGCCTTTTTTGAAACAAAAGAACACGTGTCGCATTGGTGAAAAAGTCATGTGTTTTTTTTTGTTCAACTGGGTATGAATCTCTCTTGAGTCTCTCTTTCCATTAAAATCTTGCATGTTGCGCCAACTCCGGTATACTGAATATAGATATTTGCAACTTAGCAAGTTAAGTGTGTCTACATTATGTAAGCAATGTATGTGCTCATCAAATTTGCATCCCTTTCACAATGAAGCGTGCATCCACGATAAAATATAAATAACCAGCCACGCAATATGCTTGAGAGTTAATACAGTTGTCTCCAGTCTCCAACGGCAACCCGTTCGTTATTCATTCTCGTGGATAAATATATTCGGATTGCCGTTGCTGCTGCTGCTTTTTCGCGTATGAATATTAATCGAATGACAATCGCGAGAAAAGCGCGTTTCCCTACGGCGGTAGCATCTGCGTCGTCGTCGTCGTCGCCGTCTTTGGCAACGGCGAGTAGAGTCTGGAACAAAGCCCATACCACGAGAAAGAGTAAGAGAAAGACAGAGATACAGTCCACATCCGGAAGTCGTCCGCGCAGCTCGAGACAACAATGCTCGCGCGCGCAAAAGCTCGTTGTCAACGCTTTCTTTTTGTGATTTGTGATCTCTATGTACCGGCTTTTTCTCTCCCCTCTCCCCATCCCCTTCTTTATTTTCTTCTTTCTCTTAACAACGCGCGCGTCTCCCCACTTGCTTTGCTTCTCCATACTCTTCCTCTTTGTCGCGCGACGTTTTTCTTTTATTAGCATTTATTTGCATCGCTCCCTCGCGTTGCGCCGAGTTCGCGTGCAAATAAAAAGCGATGTTTTTTCGCATTTAACATAGTTTCAAGCGTTCCGAAAAGTTGATGTTGACCGTGTATTAATGCTACGCAAACTTTTGCGGTTGCCCCTTTTCTTCTCTATTGACCTGACTAAACTTTCGCGGTTTTAAGTCGAATGCCTACGTTTTTGCTTGATCAATTGCTCGATGTAAGAGCTGCGTACTACTGCGGTATTGAAATATTATAAAACAAACGGTAATTATAGTTACGCTGTGCCTTTTTTTTATCTTCATTTGTTGTACAGTAACTGTTTTCTTTTTCGTGCAATTTTCTTCGGGACGTGGACGTATATTACCTGAAATTTTAATCCAGTAATTGAATGAAATATTAGCGTGATAAACAAATTTTGTGTGTACTTTCTTCCTCAATGTTTGCACTTTTATTAAGCTAAAACAAATGCTTGATACGATAATAAACTGTAAATGGACTTTTCGTGTTTTTCTTCATTTTAAAATGCATCTTGTTGGTTCTCACCGAAATGCTAAAACTACCGGAGGTATCTTACTTTTTATCTCGCTGTTTCATATCATTTGCATTATTAAATTACGCAAGATTACTTTGCCGCTACTACTTGCTTTGTGTGACTATAGCGCACACTAATATGGTGGATCTTGTTAGACACCCTACTTGTACGAAAACCGTCTTTCTTTCTTCAAGACATTCACACTTAGCATCTGTTCGGCTTTCTGGGTCACGTGTCGACCTCTCGGAAAAGGCCCTTCATCGTCACCAACTGGGTGAAGATTTGCATCTCACTACTCGCCAAATTACTAAGGAAAGACTGAAGTTTAATTAAATTAGTTTTGGGTTAAATTTCAGCTTGGAATAATAGGTAGGAGTGTGTGGAACAAAACGGCACCTAAGCTGTAAACTAGATTGGATGTTTAATGAACAAACCACACGGTTCGAAAATGATAAATTTACCTTTAGTAGAATATTTGCTAGAAAATCCGAAGATTGATCTTTTTTTTTCACCGAACTGGTCATCCACAGAAGATAATTGAAAACTGCGGTAAAATAATTTCAGTTATTTATATATTCTTATTCGGTAAATACACGCCGGTAAAACAATTTTCTCCATGTATAACATTGAAACTCGACTAGTTTTCATCCCAACTAACTCGATGCATCACGTCTACTTTTTATTGAATCACAGTAACTTTTTTTAAATTTTAGCAAACGAATTCTACTGATATTAAATTGAGAGGTAAAAATTTTCCATTTACTGCACTTTCAAGTGCACTTGATATGTGAGGAACGATAAATTCATAAACGTAGTCAAATAAAAAAATTTTTTTTTAGAAAAATAGAAATATTTTAATTTAATTTTTTGTACGATAGTGCTAATATTGAAAAATAATAACTTCACAAAATAATAAAAACAGAGATTCTGTGGCACCGTCCTTCACAGTAAACTCTCGAGGGTTTGTGTTGCCCTACTCTCCTTCATTACATTCCGCCGTATTATTAGACAAGGAAAGGACTGCGGATTATTTATGATGATTGCGTTTTTTTTTTAGAAAACACTTTTTCCTACTCTACCTTCCAAGAATTCTAATTAATATGAAAATTTTAGCAGCGTAAAATTATTCTAGCACTACGATCACTATTTTATAAACTTTTTAATGATTCATTGTAAAGGGATATTTTTCCGTCTAATACGTAAGTAAATCATATCTTCAAAGACTTTTTATAGAACTTATGTATTGACAGTCATATATTGATACTGTTTTTAATCATTTGATCGCAGTCAATTCATCAATATGCGATATGAACATTAATTCGAAAAGTAGAACGAGCATATTGGACGACGTCTAGCAAATATGGTCACATCTAATTTTGAAATTGAAAAATTTAAGGGCTCTGATTGATCGTAAGAAAAATGGCTTGGCGCAAAGAACTCAAATTGCTTTGTAATAATGAATTATAAAATAATCAGTCGGCTGGGCGTCGTAATGAAAAAATGATTGATGAATCGCGCAGAAGGTGAATAGAAAGAAGAAAAAAAAAACGGTCGGCTTGTGAAAAATGATGGAGCTTATATTAAAAGTGAATTGACTTATCGACATTGCGTATGTATACTCTCTCGAGCTTAAGAGGGCGAATTGTCGAAACAGCTCGAAAGGTTCAATTAACTCGAAATTACAATCGCATAATCGTCTTTGCCGATTATTTCCTTTCTTTTTCTCTTTTTGTTTGAAAAAGTCTAGCAGTGCGGCGCTACTACTCAGCAAAGTCGTAACCGATAAATTCGGGTGAGGGGGGGAGTGCGATTGGAAGCCATTCTTTCTGGGACCCGCAACGACATTAATTAAACGGGCGGGGCCGATGTTATCGCAAATCGCGAGTACGCGCCAGTTCACACGTGCCGGGAAAAAGGCATGATTAATAGCCACACGGTAACGTGAGGGAAAACGCTGGCCACCCTCGGGGCGCCGTTTGGATTATATTTTCTTTGATCGCGATATATGAAGATTTTATGAATAATCCTGAACTGGCGAAAAGATGCCGTATACTCTTCTAATTTTACAAATTCTCTGATAGTTTGGACAATATCGTTGTTAATCTGCCCCCATCGTAAATATTCGAGCTAATTTTCTCTCTCTCTCGAATTTTTTTTACGATTTTGCTTTTGCGGGATAATACGTCAGCGCACAACGGATGTGGAAAATTGCTTATTGATTTTTTTTTTGCCAGCCGCACTCTGTGATTTGCGCGAATAAGGATGTTTTTCGGTGATATATGCACGCGAGAGTGTTCCATTTTCGCGATGCTCATCCGTATATATATATAAATAAAATGAGCCAACATGTACAGTTTTTTTAATCGTAGACGCGATCGATCAGTTCGTCGCTATAAATTTTTTTTTTCAAATTATCGGGTAGCGCCATTACTGATTCTCGTTTATTGAACTTTTCAGTTCAGATATTCGTATCGAGCTTTTTCAATTATTAAGAATTCTCCGCCGTTTTTCTCATTCGTATCGGAAAATGCATATTGTCAGGATAATTAGATATTGTGAAATTAAAATATTTTATTGACACAATTACACTCTGCTACTTGTATAATTAATTAAACACGTCATATCGACTTTTTACTCGCGACATAGAAGCCAGAGTAAGAATATAAGAAAGGTAAAAAGTCGTCGGTGAGGAGAAAAGAAAAAAAAAATGGCAATTTTCGCTCGACAGCATTTGCTCTTTGACGATATAGCGGTGATCTGGAAAAGAACGTGTAGGTGAACTATAGGGAATCTTGTTTACTTTCGTCGTCTCTGAGCGTCGACGTGGTTCCAAGAGAAAGGGGAAGGCCGAGGTATAAAGAGGCTTTTTCGAAGCTCGCATTGTGTGTGCGAAACGTACATATATGAGCAATTCCACAAAAAAACTGCCATAATTCGGCACCGTTTGTCCGAATTTTCACATTAGAGGCACGCACTAA
>JAWWMK010043691.1:0-11163 GCA_035047105.1 Galeopsomyia nigrocyanea
TTTGGCTGCGCAGGTGGGTCAACCGATCTTGGCGGCGATTTTTTCTAGAGTGGGGTATTTCAAAAGAAGCCTTTTGGGTATCTCAGAATTTTTTTTAAAGCTATCTATATATATATGGATCATTCCAATAAATTATTAACTTTGGCTGCGCAGGTGGGTCAACCGATCTTGGCGGCGATTTTTTCTAGAGTGGGGTATTTCAAAAGAAGCCTTTTGGCTATCTCAGAATTTTTTTTAAAGCTATCTATATATATATGTATATATATTTTTTCAAAGGGTCGAAAAAGGCCTTTTTTGGCCTATTTTTGAAAATTCATCGCTCCGCGAGTTTTCACTTTTTTTTGATGGGCGACGGCTCGTTGGATTTTCCTACTCTCGCACTTTTATGAAAAAAATTGTCTATAAACAAATATATAGATATGCAAGTCGCCTCTTGAGTTAACGAAGTGGTTATGGGACCAATTTTATAGTCATCTTTGAAGTTTTATAAGATTGTCAATTGTCAATATTTTTGAATGCGGTTGACGGGTTTTCTTTGTCTTTTCAAGAGCTTTAATTTAATTGCCTGCCCGTCTGATTTGATGCATTAAAACCGGAGATATGCCGCTTCAAAGATGACGGTTTTTTCAAAAGCTGACATTTTCAAAGTCGATTAAAAAAACTTTTTTCTTCTTTTTTCTACTTTTATATGTTTTTCAGTTGTTAACACCGTAGAAAGATCCCCAATAGTAGAAACATCCCCTAAAATGATTTTTTGTGTATTTTTTTTTTGAACTATTGAAGTTTGAAAATTGCGAAATTTTGATTTTGGAAAAAACCGCCTTCTTTGAAGTGGCATATCTCCGATCCTAATGCAGGAAATTAAATGCGCGGGTAATCAAATTAAAGCTCTTGAAAAGACAAACAAAACGACGTCAATCTCATTCAAAAATATTGAAATGCAGAAACCTACAGCGTATCAAAATATCCTCGGAAAATACGTAAAAACAGCGGTACTTAATAGAGGAAAAGGTCGAAATATTGATTTTTCGGTGCAGCATCAACTCACAATATTTAACATAATATTCACTAGTGTACAATATTTACATATCATTTGTCAACATAGAATTTCATTTTGTACCAAAATATCAATATTTCGACCTTTTCCCTCTATTAAGTACCGCTGTTTTTAAGTATTTTCAGAACATATTTTGATACGCTGTAGATTTCCTGCATTTCAATATTTTTAAACGAGGTTGACAGCATTTTGTTACTCTTTTCAAGAGGCTTAATTTGATTACCCGCGCGTTTAATTTGATGTATTGGGACCGGAGATATGCCGCTTCAAAGAAGGCGGTTTTTTCAAAAATCAAAATTTTGCTATTTTCAAACTTCAATAATTAAAAAAAAAACAAGAATACACAAAAAAAATTTCAGGAGATGTTTCTATTCGGTGTGAACAACTAAAAAAGATATAAAAGTAGAAAAAAGAAGAAAAACGTTTTTTTTTAAATCGACTTTGAAAATGTCAACTTTTGAAAAAACCGCCACCTTTGAAGCGGCATATCTCTGGTCCTAATGCATGAAATTAAATGAGCGGGTAATCAAAGCTCTTGAAAAAACAAAGAAAACACCGTCAATCGCGTTTAAAAATATTGAAAATTGACAATATTATAAGGCTTCAAAGATGACTATAAAATTGGTCCCATAACCACTTCGTTAACTAAACGGGGCGACTTGCATATCTATATATTTGTTTATGGACTATATTTTTCATGAAAGTGCGGGAGTAGACAAAGAGTGCAGTACAAGTTAATGCTATTAATTATGCCTTTGCCTATATTTTTCAATACAAATTCGTCGAAAACATTGGCTTTTACGATGCTTTCTGAAAAAATTATATTGCAGTTATTTCAATTTCCTCTTTTATAATTATATGACTTTATTTTAACTATCAAATGGGATTGCAAAATGAAAATTCTGGTTGTAGTCAGAAGACTTCACGCTATGAAAAACAAATATTTTCAAAAAAATTATTAGGTGGAATGAAAAAAAAATGCTTTTGTAAGAATGGTTTTCTTAAAAATACATAAAACACTGACTGGATACCCGATTTTTATGCAAGATTTTTTTTTACTTTCTTAGTAAAAAATTCAGAAAAATCGTGGAGAGGTACAGCACTTTCATAGAAAAATATAGAAAAATAGAATTCAGCAATGTATACTATCCAAATTTTAGAATATCATTTACAATAAGCGTTTTTATTTACTTGAAAGATCGTAGATTCCCGCATATGATAATGTGTTTTGGAATAGCATAACTAATTAAAGAAAAACTTGCAAAAAAGATATTAACTAAATAATAATTATTAAATATTAGAAAATAGGTTGCAAGTTTCGATTATCCATAAAATAATATTGGAATTGTAGACAGCGGCTCAAAAGTAATCGTCGAGGTTATATTGAAATTAGATGCTAGATACGGTAAAGAAAACTAAAGACTCAAGGTTGCGTCTTTCATTAATTATCTCATACCGTCGGTTCGGGAATAAAACATGCTACGTCGCCGTTCGAAATAAAAACCTGCTACGTCGCCTTTCGAAATAAAAACCTGCCAAGTCGCCTTTTGAAATGAAAACCTGCCACGTTGAAAATAATTTTTTATTTGAAAAAATTAAGTTGGCAACACTGCCACAAAAATTTAAAATAAACTTAAAATTATGTCTGTTTTTCATTAATTCTCGTTTTTTTCCGTGACATTGCGTACGAAACAAGCTGCAGTTCAGACCAATAATTTATTTAAATTATTTCTTTTTTTAGACGAAAATTAATTGATGATTTATGAGCTTTGCACAATAACATTACATTTTACAAAATTGGATCGTTAAATAAGGTGCAAGCTTTTTAGTTGATATTTATAGCAAATCAATTATCATATTGTATGTTAAAAAAATTAAACTTATAATTATTAAGGTAAATGATAGTTTTAACGACCAAGATTAATCAAAATAGAAAAAAAATGTCAGGTAATGAAATATTTGTTATATATCTGTTTTTGGGATATGAAGAAATAATATTTAGGAATACGGTTCAAGCTAGGCTGAGTTCAGTAGAGTTCTGAAGGGCTCCAAAGCCGTACAGCTATTAATAAATATGTAAACAAAACATCGCGATGTGCTCACATATATGTATATCGTCTGCATGTATACATTGGCTCAATATCACTTTGTCGTACAATATATCTTATTTAGTATCAGCTTGACTGCCGAAGTGAGCATTTGTAAAAGTGTTTGCGGAATGTGTTATGATAGAATAATTCATTAAAAAGTGCAGTTGAAATTTGAAACTTTTGCAGAAATGGAGTGTATGAAATATATTTTTATATGTGAATGAGTGGATAATATTATAGCGTGGAAAAGCTTAAATTTTTTGTATTTGCAGTTATAAATATTTTATCGTCAATTAATGACAATGATTTTCAAAGTGACGTAGAATTAACAAAATGTTGTGGTGCAACTACGTTGAACTACGCTGAATAGCAACACGGGTGAGCACTTTATTTCGCAAAAATAACGCGTAATATAATTACTTATAAAACGTACACGTCTTTAGTTTTCTTGACCGTATGTTTTAACAAGTTTCAAAACGAAAATGAACACCACACAATTAAGAGTTTCGAAATGATTTAATGAAAAAATTTGACTGTATACCCGGTTAAAAATTTTCACATTATTAATCACGTGATTCATCATGTTTTTTTTCAACTGAAATAATCATGTGATTCATCGTGTGATCCATCATGTGTTTCATCATGTGATCCATATGGTTTTCTCACGATGAATCTCAATTTTCGTCTTCGTAGGGAATTAAAATGGAAGTGGTCTTTTCGAATTTCTTTTCATGATTTTCGGTCTTCGTAATGCTGGTCAAACTTTACAGCGCTTCATGGATGAAGCTCTTCGCGGTTTAGACTTTTGCTACGTTTACATTGATGATATTTTAATTTTCTCTCGTTCCGTTGAAGAGCACAAATGACATCTCAGAATTCTATTTGAGCGTCTTTCTCGTTACGGAATTCTCGTCAATGTATCAAAATAAGCCATAGGTGTCTTGGAGCTTGATTTTCTCGGCTATTATGTATCTGCTGGTGGTATTCAAGCTCCTAAAGAACGCATCATGGCCATACAAGATTTTACTTTGCCAGAAACTGCTGAGGGCTTATGTGACGTGCAATCGAAGATGCGCGTCGAGATACCGATTTTAGCAACGAGGGGTATCTAAACTCGTTGGATATGTTGCTATCAGTAGGGCCCCACCTACCCACGTGTTATTTATTTGAGATACTCTAGATTACAATATTTTACCAATATTCGAAATTAGTCTAAATAATTGTTGATTATATTTATTACTACCAAAAATTGAATATACTATAGTTACGTACTAATTATTATTAGCATAAACCATAACCGTTTATTGTTCCTACCGTCGAAAGTGTATAAATAATAATCAACTAGTTAGTACGAAAATATCTAATCGGCAGCGAAAATAATTTATCACTATGTGATAATAAGTGCGAAATTGTAAATCAGATTGAAGAAACAAATCGGCAAAAGAAACATGAAACATTAAAAAAAAAATTGTATAATTGATAATTAATTAACTTACGAAAATGTTTAAACAATAACGAATAATAACTATTAATGTTCAAAGATATGTGTATAGTATTTTATCACATTGGGGAAAACTAACAGGCTGACAGTATGGGGCGAGTGGCCGACTCCTGTGCTCTTCTCTATTGCCGACTGCTTACCTGAAAATGGCGGACGCTCGGGTGCCCGTATTTTCGAGTAGTCACCTTATAGATACTGGTTCGTTATTTCGTGAGATCGATGAAAATGACAATACGCGATGATTGTTCGTACTTAATCGTTAATATTAATGAGATTATTATGATTGTTTAACCGATATAACTCCTGGATGAGAACAGATTAATATTTGGGCATGGCCGGCCGCGTGTATGCATGTATCCTATGCTAAGCACGCCGGTCAGACACGTGTTCAATGTTTTATGTAATTTGACATGAAAATAATAATTCCCGATGATTATTCGAGTTTATTTATTGTTTGTATCGAGGTGATTTTGATTGTTCAACCAATGTAATTATCAGATGCAAATAGATTGAGATTTGGGCGTGGTCGGCCGCGTGGATGCATGTATGCTATACTCGCCACGTTGCTGCCATGCGGTTGGGCTTAACCTGATAAACTTGTGGAATTAAACGTGGCAAAACCGATTCCTTATTAACAACAATTTTTGAACTAAGTTAAATAAATAAAATAGCGCGGATTTAACGTGATTCACTTTTATATGTAACAATTATCCGCAAGCATGTGGATTCGTATTTTTATGAGAGAAAGAATTTTAGGAATTTTATTTTATATTATATTATTTATTCAAAAACTTACTGTGGATTTGGTGTGTTTGATACAATATTTTGGCTGTTATCTCTTTTGATATATATGTATATGTATATGGATATCTCTCTCTCTCTCTCTCTCTCTCTCTCTGTCAACTTTTCTCTTACTTCTCTGTCAGTATATTTCAGCTTTTCTATATCAAAAAAACGTATGGTCCCTTTTTGGGTCTCTCTAGGATACTCTCCTTTCTGACTTTTTCGATTTCTATGTTCTGTTCACTATTTCAATCTAAGTTTAAAATTAATATTCACTCAATTTCTCAATAATCTAGGTTTCAATTTAGTATTTGATCAAAATTTCAACTTTTAATTTCAATATAATAGGCAATTCAAAATCTCAACTTTAACTTTCAACATGTGTTTCAAACTACGTGGCAATAAATTTTCTATAATCAAATCGGCTCACTCGTTTAATCGGTGGCCGGGACAGAACTGATTACTTGTTAATTCCGTTGCACCGTTGCAGCTGCATCGGTCCCCCCATCTCCGCACATCAATCACGCCATTAGGAGGTGGGCGGCCCACAATGCACCGCGGAGAGAGAGAGAGACTGCGAGTAATGTATTGTATATAAGTGTACATAATAAAAATATATATGTGTGTGTGTCTGTATGTGTGAGTCTAACAAGTGTAAATAGTATATAATAAGTATAATATATATAATAAGTATAATGTGAATGAATGAAGTATGAATGAAAAGAAAAAAATCGTTACAGAGGTATCACGTAACAGCTTACGTCGTTTTCTTGGCATAATGGATTTTTATCGTCGATTCATTCCGCTTGCGTCTGAGTTTGAAGCATCTCTTCATAATGCCATCAGTAAACCTTTTCTCAAAGGCAAACAAAAGGTATCGTGGACTCTCGATCTCGAAAAAGCTTTTCAAGCTTGCAAAGATTGTCTTTCCTCGGTCACTCTTTTAGTCCATCCTCAAGTCTATGCACCTATTGGTCTGTTTATTGATGCTTCGAATTTTGCTATCGGTGGATGTCTTCAGCAATTTGTTGACGATTCTTGGCAGCCTCTCGCATTTTTCTCAAAGAAGTTGACCGCTAAGCAGGCAGAGTCACCGGCGTACTACCGAGAACTCCTTGCTATCTACGAGTCTACCCAACATTTTCGTCATTTTGTCGAAGGCCATCATTTCCCGATTTTTACTGACCACAAACCTCTGACTTACGTTTTCCAACAAAAGCGCGACAAGCTTCCTCCTGTTCAAAGAAATCAGATCGCATTTATTTCTGAATTTACCGCGGATATCCAGCATATCAGTGGGTCTAAAAACATTGTTGCTGATACTCTTTCTCACATTGAGGCAATTTCTAAACCTTTGGATTACAAGGCACTGACAAAATTTCAAGAAGACGATGAAGAACTCAAAACTTTCCTCAACCAACCTACGTCTCTTGAACTTAAGAAGATTAAAATTCCTGGATCTCAAATATCGGTGTACTGCGACGTTTCTACCGGTAGGTCAAGACCTTTTCTCTCAACTCCATTTCGTCGCAAGGTTTTTGAGCAGCTCCACAGTCTCAACCATCCTGGTGCCAATACGACCGTTAAACTCGTTAGTGATCGTTTTGTTTGGCCTTCCGTTCGAAAGGATTGTTGCAACTGGGCTCGAGCTTGTTTGAATTGTCAACGGTCTAAGATTTCGCGTGACGTTTTTCGACGTACACATTGATCCCTTTACCTTCCGTTCGCTTTCTCCGGTACTGCTTGACAGTCGTCGATCGTTTCACTCAATGGCCCGAGGTTTACCCACTCGAGAGCACCACTGGAGAATCCATCGCCAAAGCATTCCTCAATTGTTGGATTTCTCGTTTTGGTTGTCCTCAAATCGTAACTTCCGATAGAGGTTCTCAATCCACTTCTTTTCTGTTTCGTGTTTTCAAAGATCGTTTCGGCATTAAGCACAAGTTTACTACCAGCTGGCATCCTCCAGCCAACGGGCAAGTCGAGTGTCTTGATCGACCCCTCCAGGCTGCTATCATGGCTCATGCTAATGTCAACTAGGTTGAAGCTCTTCCGCTTGTTCTCCTTGGTATTCGTTCTGCATTTAAAGTCGATCTTAGATCTTCTTCGGCTGAAGTTGTCTACGGCGAACTTCTACGTCTCCCAGGCGAGCTATTTTTGGCCAACGCTCCAAACGCTGAAGATGTTCCGACTTTTCTTGCTGCTCTACGCGAAAATATGGCCCGCCTGAGACCGAGGTCAGCGTCAAGACATTCAAAACCCGGAACGTTCGTTTTCAAGGAACTTAATGACTGCACGCATGTATTTTTACGCAAAGGGCCGGAACGACGATCTCTACAACAGCCGTCTACAAAAGAGGCCCTTTCGAAGTTATTGCCCGCGATGATAAGACCATGACTCAAAATTAATAACAAAGCAAATCAAGTTACAATTGACAGAGTCATGCCAGCATTTATTTTGAACGAACAAACACCACCGAGGTCTCCGCCTCCAGCTGCATCACCAGCTAAGAAGCCTGCACCTCCACCTACACCACCACCAACTAATCCTCTACCTGCACCTATATTACCATTAACGAAGCCAGAACGTACCTGTTCCGGGGGAAGAGTACATTTTCTGGACCGTTGTCAACCCTGATCTTTTTCTCTCCGCAGGGGTGTGGTGAGCGCTGTGTTCGATATTCGAAACTGAAGTTGACTTCTGCCACAACTTTTTATTATTATCGATAACCCATTATTTTTGCATGTTGTTTTCAGTCGTCATACCGACACCAAACTGTCAACTAGTTAATAAAAGTTAATCATATATTTCAATCGTCGTTAGCGTTGCTCTCCTCAATTGCAATAATTACTTGATTAATCTATGAAAATAATTAACTTCAGACATTTGCGACGGGAAAGCAAATTTGCACTTATACTTCCGCGTGCTTTTTGATTTTGAAGGGTTCTCGTTATTGAATCGAGCCTGTGCATGACTCGAACGCCGTGAATTTACGAAATTAACGAACAAAACAGCTAACTTTCAATTAAACAGAACAAGAATTTATGAGTCTCGGAAATACAACATTGAAATCTAAATGAATTGAACAATCTATGTGCACACGTGTGTGAAGAAGGATAGGCAGAATTCTCGGGAAAATAACATATCAAACAATGATTTAATATTGAAATATAAAATAGATGGGCGACTTTTATTCATATACTTAAAAACTATTGTACATTGCGCTGAAGCGCGTATATTCATATGGTGCGCCTCAAAAATAAATGAATATCTATAAGCAAAAGTCCTCGAGGACACAAAGGCGTATGCGCGTGTGGCGTGCTATTTTCGCCGTTGCCAGGGTAGCACACCACGAATATTCTTGAATCGCCATGCTGCGATTTCGCAGCGACGGCGAGAATATCACGCGCCAAACTACGGCGCAGGGAAAGGACCGAGAAAGAGAAACTAATCTAGAGAGCGACCCACCGAGTTTAATTCCCACGGCGACCAGGGTGTTGGAAGATGGCGGCGTGGAGAAGTTGGTGGCGTCGTTTCGTCGCAGGCAGCAAGGCTGCGGCAGCAGCGAAGCCGAAGATGATGGGCAGCTCGAGGGCGACGATGAAGATTCAGGAATGATGCCGGGCGCGACCCGGCGTGTCACGGTTCGTTTGGCGTCGTCCTCTCGAGTTGCACCGCAAACTGGCTTCCTCTCGTTCGGGTTCTCTTTGCTGCTGTTCGTCCGCTTCCGCCTGTGCCCTGATCCTAACTGCCGGCAATTAGCCGGCGAGAGAGACGCTTCTCTCTCTCCCCACGCACCTAACTCTCTCTCTCTCTCTCTCTCTCGCTCTTTCTACTATGCTCTCTCTTTATCTCGCGCTCGTCAACTTCGACAGCCGGCACACGCTGCCGGTGTCGCACGCTAGGACTAGTTCTCTTTCTCTCTCTCCCCCCTCTCTCTCCTTCTTTCTTTCGTCCTAATGCGCGCCTTCGCGCTCTCTCTCTTCTCCTTCTCCGTCTCTCCTCTTCTTTCTTGCTGTCTGGCCGCCTCTGTAACACACAGCGCGCACGGGTGAGTGTGTGTATTATACATGTACAACTCGCCCGGCCGCCGTGCTTGATCGAGAGAGAGAGCGCAGACGAGGCATAGCGACTCTCGCTGTTCTATTGCCTCGTCACACATTCTAAATTACTGCACGATATATATTTTTATCGATTTTGCGAATTTTATGCATTTATTGAATTAGTACGAGATAGCAAATGTTAAAATTAAATCAGTTATTTATATGAAATATTTTTATCTAATATCGATCGATGTTATTTAAAAAAATATTTTTATCTATCATAGTAGATTTTATCTGACAGTAATATTCGAACACGTGGCCGCTACAGTAGATAAATTCAATTACGACCATATTTGTTTACACGAATAATGAACAATAATAAAGTTAAAGAGAATTAAGTATCTTTATTGGCTGAATTTGATTTTATGAGATGTCATTTGTTTATATATTGTTATGGTTGCATAATACGATCGTATGTCTATTGTATCTGAACATTCATACCACTTGAACGCGTGTTCGGATATTGTTAGCAATTTGTATTTTACGCTCGATCTCGTGTTTGATGATTAGGGGTAAAATTTTAGGATATCCATAGTGTCCCATTCTACGTCATAAGGCTTGCGCGTCTTGCCAGTCGTTAACATTTTTACTTATTCCGGTTCCAGCCCTATGACCATAGACATTATAATCCCTTTTCGTCTTTCGTCTAGATTTTTTATGCATTAATATATTACAGTAGGTATTTTCCTCAGAAGGAGGAAAATCTTCAAGTTCGTGAGACCATGTCTCTTAAAGGTCCCAGGATTTAGGTTCGTTTGTTTGGGTAAATGAGAGCTGAATGCCAGTTTGTGTAAAATTGATTTTTATCTACCAAACTTAACAATCAAGTACAAAATCGTTTACATATGAACTTTCAATAGCTTCATGTATAAATATGTATATAAATATATTTGTCTTCGTGAGAATGCTGAATTCTACGCACACACAGCCTGAGAAATCACCTCGTACTGACTCTGAAAGCATAAAGAAAGAACTATATGAGGAAAGGCAAAACGCATGATTTTCCTACCTAACAGGCAGCAAGAGATTGATAATCCTGATTATGATCTCCAAAGATTCCGAAGGAAAAACCTTATCATACAAATGTTTTGGTATACTCTCGAATGTCGGAAATTTTATCCATTTTATTCAGCCAAAATCTTTCTCAAATCATATAAGCCAATGGCAATTCAGTCATCTTATCTTTTATCAATTGATCTCTCATTCAGATACAGATACGTAATGGTCAATAGATTTTGAACCTCTAGGATCATTCGACTTACTGATTTAAGATGGATTTAGACTCAATTTTCACAATGATTGACTTTTTTGCCTCTATCGAGCATAGACTTTATGTATATCAACTCTATCCGTACTTAGAATTCTGATTTTATAAAATTTATCAAAGTTGGCTTATCAAATATAGCCTCAAAAATCTTTTTCTTATATTGGAATGCCAATGTAACCTCCAAATTCAAAATATTTGCAACAAGTATCATTACTCTCTAAGCTAAATGCTTGTAAGATTGCCAATCTCAATTAGATATCCGGATTCTACTTATACTGATTGTATTTTGGACATGTAGCTTAGCAAAATCTTTATTTAATCCAATACGTGACTAACATTTATATATTCAAATGACCTTACTA
>JAWWMK010043702.1:0-11159 GCA_035047105.1 Galeopsomyia nigrocyanea
GAACATTTTCATGCAATAAAAAAAGAAAACAAAATTTCGACTCTGCGAGTTGACGTGAAATCACCCATATATATATACGTACATATTATAATTATACTACTTATTGCATTATTCCGATATGAAGGCATGGTAATTATTAATAATTAAGTAAGTCATTTTTATAGTGCTCATAATTTACTTCGTAATTGCTATATTTGCACGACGGTTTCTTTTTCTTACTTGTCGCAAAAACAGACAGTAAAGTTATTGGCATGTTAACTATCTCATTTCATATCCTATTTTTCATTCATTCTTTTATCGGCGTGATTAGATTTTCTAAGATCAGCCAACATATAATAACATCGTATAAAATTATTGACTTAAAACGTTAGTATTGCAATTTATGTTACTATTAACTATTGTATCCGTATGCATTATCTATCGGTATTAAATTAATTCGGACCAGTCGACAATTTAACCTATCAAATTGTTACAATTTGTATGTATTATCGACTTTCATAATAATCAATTAATAAAGAAGGTTGTTTGAACTTTGCATTGAATAAAATTACTTTAATTATTATTATCACTATCATTAATATTATTATTATCTATTACTATTATTATTATCATTATTATATATATAAAATAAATATTTAGTGTTTGCCCTCATTATAAAAGGGCATAGGCGAGGTAAGCGTGCGAGTCGCTCCAAAATAGAGACGTACAGGTACATACGTAGGTGGCAAATTCCCCGAGCTTCAGGCTTGCTCGGTGCTGTAAATACTCTCAGATTAAGACACAAGGGTACAAAGGGTAGTTTTCCGTTAATAGTACACTAACAAATCGATTAATGGTTCAATGCATATTTCGAAGAGATAAATAGACAATCAAATATTTTGAAAAAATCGTTAATTTTCATATTTGTTCAAAAAATTTTGCCAATATATATTTTACATATAGTTATTTATATAGTACTTCTATTCATGATTCAAAACAGTTTGAGCATTTGAATAAGTGATATAAACTTGCCTACGTTTTCTAAAATCCAATGTTTTCGAAGAAACACGAACATAAACAAAACTTATTTCTACTACTCACGCCACAGACTGAGATTCTTATTGTATATCTCGTCAGTTGTACGAAAAGCGTGATAGCGTTAACAGCTCTTGACTAAATTTATTTGTGTTTTGATTCAGGTATATCAGTTATAAGTAATTTTTATAACAAAAAATTCTGAAATAGATTAAAATTT
Source organism: Galeopsomyia nigrocyanea (assembly GCA_035047105.1). Lineage (NCBI taxonomy): Eukaryota > Metazoa > Arthropoda > Insecta > Hymenoptera > Eulophidae > Galeopsomyia > Galeopsomyia nigrocyanea. The sequence continues at coordinate 1,235 of JAWWMK010043702.1, forward strand.
AACAGTCATGGCGTTGAGTCGAGAAGAGAAACTTCAAAGAAAACGTTTGAATATCCAACAAAAAAGAAAAAAGTGCCAGGAAAAAAAGCAACAAAACCTTGAAAGACGTAGGACAACAAATTTAACTATTTCATTCATCATTATTGACGTCTTCCAACGTCCATCCAAATACTTGTAACAAAAATAAACAGTGTGCAACACCATTGGTAGATGTAGAAAATGCTTCACTTCCCAACGTTAGTAACTCTAACGATGTAGGTAAGAAAAACAAACACACTCAATCTGCCGTTTCCAATACTTACTTAAGTATTGATGATAACAACGAAATCCCAGTCAATGAAATAGACACAGTAAATAACGAATTTAGTGTAGATTTTGATATTCGTTTAGTTTAAAATATCGATCCAAGTAGTAGTTCCGGATTTGATGTCGGAAGTAACTTAACAGAAGTTGATGATGTCACAAAAAATATAAGAATAGTATCAGAAAAGTCCGCGATATCACGGTTATCTAGTAGTTTATAATTTGTGAAAAGTAAAAGACGTAAAGTTCAGAATTTGGAGTTAACAATTGAAAATAAATACCAAGCTAACAGATTTGCTGCTAATTGCATTAGCAGTATGCTTTCTTGAAGAGTACGAAAATTCTCGTACACCAGAATTTGTCTTGAAATTTTTCTTTATAGTTATCCGAATAAGCTTTATAGTGTTACGTAAACATAATTCTTTTTAAATACGTCTAGCTCTGTCCCTACTATACCTCGTCGCTACAGTTTTAAGAGCGTAGCATGCTCACACTTGTACGCCCGCGCTTGCGTGATTTTATTACCCTTGGCATTCGACACTTCGACTCCGTGCCGAGAAGACTGACGTGAAAACGTAGCTTCTCGAAAACTGACTCATAATGTAACGGTTTTTTCGGCTCTGATATCCTATGTGGTAAATATAAGTTAATATAATATGTGATCTTTGTATTAGAAAAAGTTTTTAATCATTATGTATGTCTTTGTCAATAAAGCTTGTAAAGTTCGGCAAATCCTAGCTGACGAAACGTCGCAAAAATAATTTTTTGCTTGTTTTTCTTCCACCTGAAAAACTCTGCCCTCATCTAATCGACAAGTCTTCACGACTTTCTCAACATATACAACCGAGGGTGACACTCAACTCAATTTATTTGAGTTCATCAACTTTCAATTTTACGTATGGAGGAGAGTAAATTTCCCTGAAACTCAACTTCCGTAACATAATCAGTGAAATAGATAAACACGTCAAAACTTCTTCTACGTCGACCTATTGTCCACGAAACAGAGGGACAAGATGCGTAGGCTTCTGACAAAAGAGTGAGCCAAGCGCGCAAACTTTTGCCGCTTATATACCCGCCGCTTAAATAAAGCTGCAGTAAACTTAGAAAGTAAAATCTGCAATCATCATTATGAGAAATTTGTGACATACTATTCTTCCAATAAAAAAAAGTGTTGTGATCCGTGGAATATACATTCAAAAAGTATTTCAACTAATTTGACAGAAATAAAATTATCAGTAGTAACCAAAGTCAAAGTGTGCTGCAAATTGAATTTAGTAGCCGGCCAAAAACTCTGTAGCAACTGTTGGAATAAACTAAAAAAATCCATTGATGATTATGATACAGAACACACATATTATATCGATCCATTCGAGAATCATCGGTCTAAAATTAGTGGAGTAGAATTTCGGAGATCAGAATAAATTCTATTTTTAGAAGATGTTTACAAGATGAAATTCTCTACAGATCATAGAATATGCAGTTCATGTGATAATAAAATAAAAGCAGAACTGATGGAGTATATTAAAAAAAGTACATCTGGACCTTTTTCGAGTAAATCCGAATTTTCAGAATCAAATAGTAGCAATGAATCTCCAGTTATACAAAGTACACAAGGATCAGAGTGTGAATCTGCTAGTCAAAAAAAGAGAACTTGTGATCTGGCTCCATTTAAAAGAATGAAGTTGAATGATAAACGCATAAAAGAAATTGGTATTCAGATTGTCCAGGCTGTTGCAAATAAAGTTACAGAAACCTTTGAGAAAGCATATGATGTAGAGTTATCTAAGTTTGAAGATTTAAAGCAGATGCAAAAAGAAAGTTCTTAATTTCATAATATGATTGAAAACTTAAGATCCTTATATAAAATATGTAAAACTGTAGACGAGAAAATAAATTTATTAACTGCACTGCCAGATGATTGGACTTTCCAAACTATGACTCAGTATTATGGTTGCAAGTATTATATGTATACGGAAGCCAAGAAAATAAAAAAATTATATTGGTAAGTATATTATTAAAAGTTCAACTAAAATCTAATTAGAAGTACGCTTGATGTTCACAAATTTGAACATAAAAGTCTATATCCAATAAAATGTTATCGTGTGAAAATATTCATTAAAGTAAACAATCTCGAAATCATAGTAGTTTACTTATTTATCTTAAGATATGCAGCTTTTTAACTACTTACATAAAGTACCTTATATGAATTTAATTAAAAAAATTTTTCATGCCAAAAATGACAAGTCGAAAAACTTCGGAATAATCACACAATTCAACTTTCATAGCTGGAATATCATTTTAGATAAGATTTAAGAAAAAAAACCAAGTATACCATTCGAAACGGCTTGAAAAGTAGATAACTTTAGCTTGGTACGAAGTTTTTAAATTGATAAACCGACCTTGCGTATCGACGTGAATTTTAAACTCAAATATCTCGAAATCACGAAAAATCGAGGTATTCGGCTTTTCCGGGAAGCCACAAAATTGTATTTGAATATATTTTTATTACAATTTAACAAGTTTTTCGTTATTTCTTTATAATTTCACACTATTTAATTTTTCAATTTATAACGTACAAGGCCCTGCAAGTCCCAAACAATGGACTAGCGTAAAAAATCCTGAATCACGGGCATTTTTCCTATATTTTTTCTAAAAAATTTTCCTGCAAATAAAAATAAAATACCAAAAAAAGATTATAATAAAATGTATACATATAATAATATAACTTTTATAATGGGTCATGTGTTGATGTTATGTTGTTCCAATTCTGCGGTGAAGTCCTTGTTGGATTTTTTTTTCTGTGGTCCATTGTTCCTGTGTCCTTTAATCCATTCAGTCATGTTTACAAAAATAATTATGATCAAGGTTGACTGTATTATACAATTAAATTAAATTTATTGGTGTTATAAACATTCAAATTTATTTCAATGTTCTTGTTTAAAAAAATTATCAGCTGAACTTACTTGTGATTTTGACAATTAATTCAATTTTATGTATCAGACAATTAGATTTTGCGAGTACTAATATATGTCGCAACTTATTTTCTCACTTGAAATTTCATAGCGAGAAAAATGACGACTTTACTTGTAAGTTTATTTAGATTTGAATAAGTGTTATTTTTACATCATAAAAACAAATCAAGACAATGCTAAACAAAACAGTGCCTTTATTTTCTTTTACGTCGATACCGGAAGTTGTAGAGAATATAATCTTCAGTATTAATAATGCAGTGTTTACCCAAGGCGTGATTATAATTTTGTTTCCAAGACGAGATTATTCGATACTTGCTTTTTTTTTACTTATTTCTCGGAAAATTCTCGCTTTCAATTTGTGTTTTGATTTAAGTTTTTGAGGGTTTGGACCGTTATGTATGTAATTATAATGTTCTATTTCGATAAATCCTTTTGGCATGTCTATTTTCATTACTTTCTTCAGAATCGAATTTTTTTGTAATCCGTGAGTTTCTGCTCCATTGAAAATAATTTTGTGTATCAAGGGAATCCCAAGTAATCATTGAGATTTGATTAATTTTGAGTGTGTAGCTCTATTATCATTCTGGCTGTTTGTTTCTTTTATATCGTCATGAATTCTAAATTTCATGACTTTATCTTTGTATATTGATTTTTCAGTATCAATATCAATTTCCTTTTCGGCTAGTAATTTTCCATTCATATTAATTTTCACATCATTTTCACCTTGATTCTCCATGCTATTCGTACAAAAATCAGGAGTTTGATCCAATTTTGTATTTGTAGGTTGCACGATTGAGTTTTATACTGATCTCCTACTACTACGTTCTCAGCTTTCTCACTCTCACTTTCATTCAAAGCTTATGTTTGATGGTCAAGAAAAAAGTCTGTTTTATCTTGATATATTTTTGAAGTTAAATCACATGTACTATTCTCCGTTATAATTAACTGAGAATCACCAGCAACAGTAGTATCAGTTGACTTTGAAGAAAATTTCGGCATGAGAGACAAGTATAAATTTTCACGTTCAAGTTTATTTTGATTACTATTCTCGCATCCCGCTGAAAATTCTTGGTCCACTAGCATTGGTCCATTGCTACATTTTTCTGTTTTATCAACATGAAAATCACTGTGATCATTTGTCAATATCGGACCTATTTTGTTTAACTTATCTGCGTGTGGGAGTGATATTTCTCTAGAGTCATCAGAGCAATTCGTGTTTGTTTGTTTTATTTCCACGGATTGTGCTAAATAAGCTGAAATGAGCTCTAACGCAGTACCCTGTCGTTTTAAAAGGTCTGTCATTTCTTTCGATTTTCTATACGGATCCGATTTCATTCTCATCATCATAATTATCATTTCCATACAAGTCCTCTTCATACGCTTCAGGTCCTGCATAAACAAGATGCGTATTTTTACTGTGAGCCCTATCGTCAGGTTTAACTGTTGTAAAGGATCCTTCTAACTCGAAATTATCGAAGTAATGACTCAAGATTTTAAGTAATTGTATATGATTCTCAAATCCATGGTATTCAATGCTCTTTTTAGCTTCCCCGTATAAGCGTCTCCATACAGCATCCATTAACATTTCATAATCCGATTCTAACATCTGTACAGTGACACTTTCAATCTTTGTTGCATAGTTGAAAAAGTGCATATTATAGCCATCGTAAAAAGGAAGATTTTGTATTAATTGGTCCAAGCAAAATTCTTTTTTCTCTGTGGAAACTTCGTTATTAACTCTTATAACAAACGTGTTATAATTACTACGCTTGTTGGGTGTTGTATTTTCATCAATATTCACAAATGTTCTGGATTTTCTTGACGCACATAGTTGATTATTGTTTGAGCTAAATACCGTATTCATGGTGATTTCGAATTCTGTGTCTCGGTATTTTTAACAGCAATCGGAGCTCAAATCGATGCTTGATTCTGGAATCTGTTCGTTTTCGATAGTGCCGAGGTCCGGCTCGTTATGATACTCAGACGAACCCCATCGGAGTTTAAAGGTTCTGATGATTTTGTCAGCGATCTAATCTGTTCTTGATTTTCAATCTTGACTGCTGCTTCAAAAGCCTCCTGTAAACTAGTCGGATGAGTAACTCCCACTAACTGCCGCATGTACTTTGGCAATCCTGGAATGAAAATGTCCATCGATGACTTTTTTAGAGGAGTCATCATGAGTGCATCGAACTGATTGCCCTGTTCCTCTTTAAGAGCACTTTCGGCACTGCTCAATAATATGTTAAATCGATCGTAGAAGTCGCTAACCGAATCTACTTCCATCATTCTTAGAGAATAATGCATTATATTACGAAAAATCTTTCCCTGGAGCAAATATTTTTTTTAAATGTGAGCATAAAGCCGTTACATTAGCAAAAGTTTGACCGTAGGTGCTATTCCTTGCTGGGCCTCTAAATTTTCCAAGTACTAATCGCACATAATTAGCCTCCTGTTAACTGAACTATTAACGAATTTCGATGAAAAGCAAAAGAACAAACGTCCAATCGTCAAATAATGAAAGAGCAAACATCGAAAAGTAGCATGAACGTTCTATAGTTTTATTTAAAAAAAGGGGGGGGCTAGCAGGGAACGAGGGTCCCAAAAAGATCAAGTGAAGACGATTCTAAAGTATCTCAAAGTCAAGGTCAAACAGTGTTGAGAATCTGATGGGGCAGAGGAAATGCTGGCAGCATAGGAACGATGGCCATGGTTATATAACGGACCTAGAAACGTCGCGTTTGTAAAAAAACTTCCCGTTCCTCTGCCCCATCGGATTCGTAACACTGAGGTCAAAAAAAAAGAGCAGAAAAGAACCCAATGAATATGTTTAGATTGTTTATTGAAAGATCTTCATAAACATTTATTATGTTATTCGTGAAAAATAAACTCTTTCAGTTGATCAAATTCAATTGCTAGTTAATCTGAAATTTAGTGTATACATTCCATCATACAATAATAAATATTTTATTTCCTTTTCAGAGTTTTTTAAAAAGAAATCTTGGAATAAAAGACGCCTTCGAAAAAATACTAGTACATATAAAGGTGAGTGTCACACAGTTTTTATTCGACTTATATTTATTTATTTATTTATATATTTGATTTGTAGATGGCGGATCAGAAGCCGACAATATTACAAATGCATTAGCTGATATGGTGTGCAAAGACACTTTGCCTCCTTCAATGGTGGAAAAGGAAGGTTTTCGGTCGTTTATGAATGTAGTTAAACCTTTGTATCAACCTCCATCCAAAAAAAATTTTACTCTTCACCTTGAAAGTATATACGACAAATTGAAGAAATAATTTCTTGATGAAGTTGACAAAATGCAATGGTATTTCATTACCATAGACAAATGGACAGATAATTCTAATCAGAGTTACATTGGAGTAAGAATATATTTTTTCGATATGGATACATCGGAAATGAAAATCAAAAATCTAGGATGTTTTCCTTATGACAGTAGATCAGATGCCGTCAGTCTTGAAAAAGCCATTAGACAAATATTCAATGATTTCAATGTAAAAATTGAATTTATTACAGTTATAGTAACAGACGGTGAAAAGGCCCTTGTGAAAGCATGTGTCAACATAGTTGGAGAAAGTAGAAACTTGATTTGTAATGCTCACAACACCGCTCATATTTTGCCAGATTCAGTGAAGAAAAATACGCAAATAGAAGAAATAATCAACACGGTAAAAACAATAGTTACTCAAATAAAGAGATCGATAGCAGCTTCTAGAAAATTGAAAGAAGAGCAATTGAAAAAAGAAGGAACTAATGAAAGTAATGTTCGAAAGCTAAAAAGAGATGTGCGATATATCACAATGGTCATCTACATTAGACATGTTAGATAGTTATGTGGAGTTAGAGCTGCACCTTTTTGCAGCCATGGCTGAATGTGACACATCAATTGATTTACTTAGTAGAGAGGATTTAAAAATTCTCAAAGACATTTTACCAATGATGCAAGCTGTGACAGATGTAATCACAGAGACTAGTGGTGATACATATCCAACAGCAAGTATTATTATTTCCATTTGTCATTTCTTACAGAATGTGATTGCAAACTGCGTTGTTCAAACGGATATGGCAAAAAAATTTAAGAAAGATATTGAAAAAGAAATGGCGGATAGATTTTCTAACTTAGAACGCAGTGCAGTGTTAGCTGAAGGTACAGTATTAGATCCTCGCTTCAAGACACTGCATTTTCAGAATTTCAATTTTGCTGCCTCTGTATTAACAAGAATCAAAATGAGACTGAAGAAGCTCGCTTCGCAAGATTCCGAAAATTCGCAAAAGGCATATGCAGGTGAAGCAACCACGGCTTCAACAGCTAATCAAGAAAGCTCCAGGAAAAAGTCTCTCTGGAGTCACCACGATATTGTTAGACACGCTAAAAATGATAAAGCTCAAGACAAGGCAGGGTGCTCAGGTCTAACGGATCTGGAAGGGTCGCATTACTTAAATCCTCAATTATTTGACAGATCCGCTGATCCCATCAAATATTGTACTAATAACCCGCTAACGATGCCATATCTTAGCAAAGAGGGTTTGTGTATATTAACAGATTTTGGAACAAGTGTTCCATCTGAACGTCTCTTTTTCAAAGCTCAAAATACTAAAAGCGACAGAAGAAACAAGTTATCTGGTAAAAATTTGAGCATCTTAATGTTTCTTGGGTGTTTTTCATTCCAGGATTGGTTTTATTGATTATATTGTTTCTTAGAATTTTATTTATTCTATTTCTAATACTTCTCTAATATTTATTATTTACATTGTGCATGTGTGTGATGCATAGGTTGTTTAGAATATGAGTGCAGGTCATGTCATATTGAAATAAAATCCAATTCACAAACATTCTTCGTTCCTTTCATCCTTTCCTTTATCATGACCAAATTTGAATCACACTACTTGCAAAGGTTGTGGTTGTGGACGACAAAATTAATCTTATTATTGTCTCATAAGCGAGTTTTGCTTGTATGATAATGTAGAAATAATGATATTTGTTTAAACAACATTCATTCAGTTTCTTTGTAACTATTTACAGCTTATTTCAGTGACAAACTCAAGTAATTTTCAGACATGACTTATCACACTTTGGATTCACCAATGGCATTGGATTGGACTGTCTACTGAATATCTTTTTTCTGACTATAAATAATAATAAAAAAAGTTTATCTTTGAAAAATTTAGATTTAATTAATAATAATTATTTAAATTTAATTAATAGCATGGTCAACTTTTTTTTTATAATTAAGAAATTCCTTCATTTGAATTTGGAGCATTTGCTGCATATTCTTAATTATCGCGTCACAGTATATGCGCATGCGGTAACTTCGGTGGCCGGTTGCGCGGCATTGAGCATCAAAATTTGGCGCTGAAAGGTGCAACTCTAACTCGCTTATACTGAGTAATAAGTAATTAGGAACCTTATTTACTTTGTTAAACTTGATTAAGTCTCGGCTAAACGTTTACTTTAAACTACCTTCTAAAATAAACTACAAGAAAATGAGTCAGCCTGTTCACGATCAAATCAGAGAATGTTCCGCTCATCCCTTCGGTAAACTTTGTTTTTCTAACCTCAAAACATGGTTTTACTACATCTTGTTTGGATAATTCGCGTCCATCGTCTACAATAAAATTTATTCTTTGTGTTATTTGTTTTTTTTTTCTAGGGGGTAGTGATCCCCGTCGCTTTGCGATCTATTTTGCAATTAATCAACATCTCCGGACCCGCCGGACGTACCGGATTTCTAACCTCACTGTCCAACAAGACATGCAGTTAAAAACGGATGATGCATTTGCTAAAAGATACGTACTAGTGCATTTTGGTCACGATGGAGTCGTGATAGAAACTCTACACAGATCAATTGACGACATCGAGTATACAATCTCAAAAGTCTAATTTCTAGTTGATTAAATAAATCGAAAAATGAAAAGCTAAAAAAGTTTATTCATTTGCCAATTAGAAGTACTGATTTGATATAACATCCCTTTAACTAATTACTTTTAATAAATAATTTACTATATCGTACTTCCCATTCAACGTACTTTGTATATTTTTGTTTTAATTGGCGCAATTCTATGATTAATCGATCAAATTCGATTTTTTTGGCTCTATAATCGATTATCCGATTAATTGATTTCGATTAATCGATAGCAAATAATCGATTATTTTTTAGATAATTGTCCGTCACTACACCCACACCCGTCCCCGCTCCCTCCCCCACTCCCACCCGTACTCCCTCCCCAATCCCGCAGCCGCTCCCTCCCTTGCTTCCTCCTTAGTCCCACACCACTCCCACCCGTAATCCCTCCTAACTCCCTCCATCATTGAAATGTATATTTCACGGTGCTCGACTGGACGGAGGAACGGCGGACTAGGACGGATGCTCGTGGAATCGATTAACCGTCGGAAATAATGGGCTATAACTCGGACCATGGCCATAAAAATGATCATGCGATAATATCAATGAATAGCTCTCGGTGAGACCTAACAATTGGTGGTTCCAGATTACGATTCCAACCATCATGGGCGAAACATTGGGCAAAGAAGTGCACGGTTTAAAGCGAAAAATCAAGCGTACCACCAAAAAAATGATCCAAATTAATATAACTATATAATATACTATATATGTATATATATATATAT
>JAWWMK010043713.1:0-11158 GCA_035047105.1 Galeopsomyia nigrocyanea
AATTTGATAGCAGAATATGAAATTCATTAGTAAACATTGGTTTCAAAAAATGCATTTTCGAGGTTGGCTTTTCTGAAATCAGCTGTAGCAGTCAACAACTCGATGCGCATAGCGTACTGCGCAGCGGATCTGGTTGGTTAATAGGGGAAAAAATTGCGAGACTGCACCGTAAAAATTAACAGAAATCTACAGAATTTTTGCGAGATTTTCTTTGTACATTTTCAATAATGTAAAAGTTGCGGTTCCGTCACCGTAAAATTTACGTGACATCTTCATAAAAATTAGGTGTACGCCAGACACCATGTCCCGGTTTTACGTGACTGTCACCGTAATTTTTCAGGTGAACATTTTCTCCATGCGTATTGAAAAGAGGTTATCTTCAAACACGACCAAGGTGGAAACTCGAAAACATGAAGATTGTTATGAAATTCGCCGAAAAAAATGAAAAAACCAACTAAAATTCGATAATCACTGCAGGAGACGAGACGATCGAGATAACAGCTCAGTTGGAAACATCGGTGAACCTGGGCGAGCACGCGTTCACGCAGATGCAAGGGGATTTGGATCGACAGCGATTGTTGGGCGAGCGTCCGTCGGCCGATCCTATAGCTGACATAATGCTCAAGGAGATGCAGCACAAGGAACGGTAAGGCATTCCGACGTAAATCATCGATATTTCACCTGCTGGCGAACCTACGTACGTCATCGACTACGACGACGATGACAACCGACTAGTTGAGTATCTATGTTGGTGGCGAGCGGGCGCGTACACACACACGATGCATACGAAAAAAAAAGAAAAGTTTCCATTATGAATAGGACAGGAGTTATGACGAGGTTATTGATTCGCCGAAAATAGCCCAGGCACATCCTAGAAATAGACTTGAGCGCTGCTTTTCAGCTCTCTCTCACTCGCGAAATTGGAAAAATAGGACGCTGGCCTCGAGAAGCTCGCTCGCGTGGTGGTGGTGGTTGACCCGCGTATAGTTGATGTGCAACTATACTCTTGTTTACCATCGCTCAAAAAAAGTTTATATTTATGTTTGGCGCCATTGCGCGCGTCGCAAGAGAGAAACTTTCTTTATCACCCGATGGTAATTATAGTTTTCCTATGTATGTATATGTTGAGACGTAGTTTTATCAAAAACACATTTGCGGCGTGAATTGTTGACAGGTTGTGCACTTTGTTTTGATTTTCCGTCCCAAGGTTGCATGGATAACGAAAGTTTCTAACTTACTAGTTTTTCCGAATGTATGTTTAGTTAAATTTTCGTTGTAATTATACAAATTGACAATTGAATGATTAACGACGTGTGTGTACGAATGCTGCATTCTGTTACGATTAATATTTTTTTTTGTAGATAAGACAATCTAGTTTTTTTTTCTTATTGCATAATGTTCCGCGAAGAGGCAACGAGTATGTAGAATTATTTAGCTAAATTATGAAGAAAAAAATGATCGATGGGTATAATAAAATTTTCGTAGAAGCAAAGTTTGCGTAACATGGTGAAGGTACTAGACAATAAACCTATCGTTGTTAGTTTATTAAATTTACTATGTAAGTCAACTGTGATTGATATAAAAAAAACTTTCGCTGCTCTATATATACTACAATATCAATTATTTACGCAGCACTGAAAATTTTGTTGAAAGCCGCTCTTTCATCGGCTTTGGTTCGTCGAAAACGGGTAACCGCGCATTATGGAATCTATTTATAATTTTTTTCTCATCTACGTTGAGTAAATTTAATGGATACACTTTATTAATGGAAGAAAATGGCAAACTAGACTATTAAAATGACATTTCTCAAACAACGAGGAAAGTTGAGATTGAAAAATGTATTCAAAGTTTTGCAAGCGGATAGCTAAAGTTTTATAATAAAAGTCTCATGACATGCGAGGATGGATGATTGATTTGATAATCGGTGGAATCGTTTATTCTATCGAGCTCTATTTCCGTGAAAAAAAGTAAAAGGGAAATTTACCTCAAAATTTAACTGATGGACGGATATACAGGCCTCTAATGGACTCCGCTGATACAAATTCTCGGCGATGAATTCTTCTCTCATTCACGCGTCACAGAAATTCTATCATAATAGAATTTTCTAATAGACAATTACACATTTCGCCGGTGAGCGCCTTGGCCTGAAAGTAGCTCTATGGCAATTGTGCGAATAAAATTGCACTGACCCACTTTCTTTGAACTCGAAATACACTCAAACGCACCGACGCGCGAGCTACGAGTCTACGAAAAACATTATCAAATACACACACACACACACACACACACACCTCTATAGTCACCTTCTTAGTCAACCAGCTACTGACGAAGAGCAGAAAAAAAGGAAAAACTGAGACTGCAAGAGGAACTCGATACGAAAACTGAATCCAATCGTAAACCTGATCTTGTCATCTCTCTCCACGCGAGGCAAGTTCATCATCGAGCAAACACACTTTGAGTCACGGAAATAAATTATAGTACACGTCTCTCGTATAGGCCTTGAACGCGATTTTCCATCCTGAAATTCATGTAGCCAGGTTACTATAGAGCCAGCGTTTGCCACGCTGACTTCAATCCAACAATTATATAATCAAACGTTTCGTTAGCGCGAGAATCATTAGAAATGAAATAATGATCCCTCGCGAGATGGGCACAGCAGATAAAACGTTTTTGTGCAGAAAACGTCGATTGTTAATTCGCGATTGTACACAGAAAAAAGAGATTTTGTAATGATGTGTACATTCGGAACAAGCATTTTCAATTAATCTCTTATATATACATCAATCCGTTTGAAAATTCTTTCAAGGATTTTCAACTGCGCCTCAATTTTTTTTCTGTCCCGTCAGAAAAGTATGCACATTGATAATTGAAAGAGCGCGCGATTTCAAAGAGATATAATTACGATTTCGCGAGGAGAAAAGTCGGGGCCAATAAATCTCACCGGATGTTTATAACGAATTGACGTCAATTTGCATTTCTTCGTGCGTAAGCGTTCACGCTATAAACTTGTCACTGCAGCGAATTCCGTATTTTCATCTCTCATTGTGTTCCATGACTTCGTATCTGTTGTCAAATTCTTTCTCGAATAGTGTCGCACTTTTTGAAGAATGTAACAATGCAAAAGACAGATAGTTTGACAATGATTGATCACGTATTTGCAATATATTATGATGTTTAATTGAATCTACTAAACGCAGTTACGAGGAAAATAGAGTTTTTCCGTATGTATAATAACGCCTTCTAAAAATAATTAGCTCATATATGAGCGTATAAACGGTCATTTTCAGTAATTATCTTCTCGAGATTATTTGACATGATGATTAGTTCAATATGTAGCAGCAATTATCAGCTAGAATACTTTGCTACAACTGTATTACATACAATAAAAAGTACACGTTCTTTTTTTTTCAAAATATAAGGAAAGTTGAAATTCTTACGACTGGCCAATATTCTAGGAACTTCATTTTATTAATATAGTTATAATAATTTTACCAATCAATCCGAATGTGTTTTCCACATCAAAAAAAAAAATAAATAAATAACTTCACTTCCGAAAAGAATTCCAAACCTTCGACTACACAATAAATATTATTCTTAATCTGCGTACAAAACAAAAATATGCGCCTCAAACAAAACAAAAAAAAAGAAAAATTAATATCTCTCCCATAAAAAATCGTGTTATTTATCAGATCTGACAAATAGCTCGTAAACACAGTATTTACGCGAGAACAACAGAAAGCGAAAAAAAAAATAGATCGCTACATCTGCGTTCCATAGAAGAGAAATCAGGCAAAGTAAGTGTGTAATAATCCATCAATGATAAAAACGAATTTTTCGTCACGACGTAAGATTCATTCTCGGCTTGTATGAGAACTGCGAGGGTTAAGGCTTGCCAACGACATGTATAAGTGGACGTCTATATACGCAGCGATGAAACATTCGCGCTCTCACGCGTCACTATAGTCAGTCTACTCACCCCTCAGCGTTATGACGCATGCGATTCCCTCGAGCTTTCGACAAAGGTTATGTAAATGCTCGGAAAGCCGAAGAAAAGGGTTTTACGCGGGCAAGTGGGTTAATAATAGACGTCGACATCACAGTAAACAACAATTCGAAAAGTACAATATGGTAATTATCTTGCCTCCACCTCGGATAGCCAGAGTGCATTAACGTGGTCTATTGAATTCAATACCGCTGAAAAGGCAAAGTTATTAAAGCTCTCTCTCCCGCGAAAGCTCCTTTGTGTTTAACTCGGAAGTAGATAGCGAACTTCGTGCTAAGTGTATGTATACCTATAGTAAACTCGGGCATCGCCTCTTAATCCGCGCGTGCTCCAGCTTGTAACAGGTCACAGACCAGGCGCATTTGTATACTCTGGCATTTTTCGAAAACTTACTCATTTGAAAAACAGACAAATGCACGCGAAAGAGAAAAAGGAAAAGCGCATCGTCAGCGATAATCCCCCTCGGCTGGCATTACATTGCAATTGCGTATCTCATTTCCGGCATAACATCGCACAGCGTGCATAGCTTATGAAAACAAACCCAAGACGCATCCGCTAGCTCACTCGCGTGTTTACCCCTTCAAGCGCTCTGGTGACTCAGAAAAAGATCGTCGTTCGTTCCATAAACGGCGAAAAGCTCGTGGCGGCGTGGCGAAGGGGGTTGCGCGCGCTTGCGCTTAACTTTTCGAATTGCCAAGTGTATGTACATATATATGTATAAGAGTGTGCGTTGGTTGGTAGGAGAGTGAGTGAGAGAGAGAGAGAGAGAGAGAGAGAGAGAGAGAGAGAGAGAGAGACAGAGGATGGGAGGGGATCGGCTATATTCGTCGGCATCGCGCGTGCCGCCAACTCAGTCGCACGCGAGTATTCCTGCAAGTATCTCTCCGTATACGTATGTATGTGGGTGCGTTGATAATAACCCGACATTAATTCCACCGGAATAAAAAAGAACACGTATACGAAGAACAAGAAGTCAGTGCAAGTGCTCTTTTTTACTTTGTAAGAGTGCGCGAACGCGTTGTGCTTACATCGATTTTTGTTGATTGTTGTTCGCCGATCAAGGCAGTCCCGGAATGGTGATGATTGACATGGCTGATGTGGTCGAGGATGAGGACCGGTGGGTTGAATTTTCTTGTTTATTCATAAATATAAGAATCTTGCGTTAGTATGCGGAAGCCTTTTTTTTGTCGCTTATCGAGGGAAAGTAGGGGCGTCGGCGTGTGCGCGCGCGCCACTACCACCACCACCACCACCTTCCTGGGAGGGCGAAGGCTTATTGTGTATGGCACGTTCCACGCGATCAATCGCCTCCAATGCTTTTGCTGCTACCGCTGCTGCTGCTGCGAGGGGAGTTGCATGAAAAACTCTTCACTCTCTCTCGCTCGCTCGCTCTCTCTCTCTCTCTCTCTCTCTCTCTCTCTCTTGACAGTGAGAGCCAAGGATTAATTGACCTAGTTTCCTTTTCTTTTTCTCGAGGATTCGACAATAATTGCCGACTATACGAGTTTAATGATTCTCTAATGCGCGTTGCGTTAAATGCGCGCCGCAATGAGTCATATTCTCTAGAGCTCGAAAAATCTTGTATAATTATTATGCACAACTCGATCGACGTTCGCTTTGTTGTTCCGCGATCGATTTCGGAATCGTCTGTATAAAAGCCGCGATTTGCGATGCATGACAACGTACAACACAAAACACAAAGAGAAATAGAGAGAGAGAGAGAGAGAGAGAGAGAAAATTGAACAAAAGCGGCAACTCTTTTTGCCCAAGTTATCTAACTTTTGCAATTACATTATGCAGAGTTCACTCGTATGTGTCTGTGCCGAGCTGTGTTATTAGAATACTTTTCGTAACGGACGTTTCGTGTTTTCATTGTTTTTTCTTCTATTTTGCGAGCGCGCAAATGAGAATGTAGTTTCGACACAGAAAAGCGCATTTGATAATTCGGATGTTAATCGAGATTTGATAATAGAGACTGCGACAAATAATATTATAGCGGGATATTTATTTTTGGTAAACAAGAGTTTTGATGTATACGTGATGCGCAAACATACATAGTGGATCGCGTTTCCGTATTGTACCATCAGCTGTTATATATACATAAAGCACAAGCTCCTTTCTGTTTACACTCTGCAACTCGGCAGCGCGGCGCTTCTTGCGCAACTATATAATGTTTATCTGCGCTCCTGATTTGCACAATCTTGATTACTTGTCGCGTGCGCGTGGTTGTAAATAATTTCGAATTCGTGATGTTGATCATGCCACCGAAGAAACATTGAAAAAAAAAGAACGAACTGAAATTTCAATCTACTTTCGTGCGCTTATCATGAGTAGTGGCGAATGATTAGGACACGAATTCTCGTTGTATCAATGCAAATTTGACATATGTGATTTGCTTGATTGCAGGTATGAACGGTTACTCAGACGTGCCAAAATGGAAGATCTGACGGAGGTGTCGGGGATCGGATGCCTCTATCAGAGTGGAGTCGATCGCCAGGGACGACCGGTCGTTGTCTTTTTGGGCAAGTGGTTCCCAGCCAACGACCTCAACCTCGATAAGGTGAGACAAAGACAAAACTGTACGCATGCTAATGTGATGCACTCTATACACTTCTTTCTTTCTTTCTTTCTTTCTTTCTTTCTTTCTTTCTTTCTTTCTTTCTTTCTTTCTTTCGGAAACTACATGAAGAGAGAGAAACAAAGAACACCATCTGTGGCCCTGATTTAACGAATCTGATAAAAATGTCACCTTGACTTTTCCTGATTTATTGTATTATAATTTGCTTTTCTCTTCTTCTCGAGAAACTAGTTCACTGAGTGCCTAGTCAAAAATTTACAGCGGTGCATAAGAGTATTCAAGTTGAAATTGTCAATATAGACGTCGATAATCACTGAAAATAAATATTTGCGTAAAAGCACCCGAACATAATGTTTCTCAAGCATGGCATTCCCTAATCTGCGACGCAGCGAGAGAGAAAAAAATTATACCTCGTTTCATATCTTTTTTTGCCCGACATTTTTACTCCTGAAATGAGGAACTCGTAAAAACAAAATCGATAACTACACTCGGCGCGCGTCCGCAGAGATCTTCGCGTGAGCGCGAAAATCGGCCGTCGTAAAATCCATACGCGTGTAAAAATAACTCCTCTCGCCGAATTTACACTGCTTCGAGGTCATTGCGTAGTTTTTTTTTTATTTTGTAATGTGCTACGAAACATTGACTTGCAAGTTGAAGATTACTTATTACGTTGTCTCGATGAGCCAATTAGGTCAGTAACTTGAAATGAACGTTTACGAAACTGTTCAAATTCACATCCTCGATAAATGTTATCGATCAAGAAATTCATTAATATTATCTTAATGTCATCTGCGCAGTAAAAATAAATAATGGATTAACAAGATAAAATGTAAATTTCAAGAAAAAAATGCAATTCAATATCATAATTCAAATACAATTTTACACACCAGTGTTCAACGTGCTACGTCAATTTGCGCTCACGGATTTTCCGCGTTAGAAATTAGCGTGGTAAAACTTTTTGTTTAAATTCAATAGTGCTAATACGTAGCTACTTGAGGTCATTGCACTTGGACTAAAAAAGAAAACCCAAACACGAAATTGAATAAAGAATTATACCACAAAGCGCAAACGCATGCAACTACTCTCATGCCGTATAATCGATCTGCGCTCTCTCTCACTCTTCGGCGACAAAAGCCGTGGACATGTTGGTCCTCCAGAAAAAGAGGATGACTTGAAGTCGCGATAATAGCCGAAGGGCGAGGAGTGGGTGGGTGGAGCAGGAGACGACGACGACGACAACGAGGCGCCGTCGACAGCGCAGATCGATTCTCTAGAAATAGACTTTGCCGCCCGCGCCGTTGCTGCTGCCGCGCGCGCAAGGCTACATGTATGCAAGCTCTCTCCTTCTCTCTCTCTCTCTCTCTCTCTCTCTCTCTCTCTCTCTCTCTCTCTCTCTCGCTCTCTCTTACAATAGTAGAGCTCGGCGGCTCTGTCGGTAGCGTGCGTGACTCGCACCCAGAGTGACCTGGGTTCGATTCCCACCTCCGGCACTTTTCACTGACTCTGCCGTAGAGAGAAAGGGCTCCACGTTCAAAATTCCCAGCTGAAATGGATAGGGTTTCCAAGGTAAATAGGGCCCTGGTGGTTCGGATTCCACCTTAAACTGTAGGTCCAGTCATGAATTTCACTTCATTACTCTATCTGAGAGTATGTACAGCATAATGTACACTAAAATACACCATCTTTTATTTTCTATCTCTCTCGTCGAATGGATGATGATGTGACGAGGCTCGAAACTTTTGTAGTTAAATATATCTTGATTAGCGATCAGCTGAGGGCTCGGGTAGATATTATTAAATAAGAAAAAACGTGTGGTTTTTCTGTTTAGCGACGTTCCGTTTGCGGATTTGCTAACCTCATCAGGCTTTTATTAAACAAATGAAATAAAACATATTATCGACGTACGTTCGCATGTATATTTACAGGCCTTATTGTACCTGATACAGCTGATGGATCCAATTGTCAAGGGAGACTACGTAATCGCCTACTTTCACACTATGACCGTTAGCAGTAACTATCCCAGCTTGCATTGGCTCAAGGAAGTTTACAACGTACTTCCCTACAAGTAATTATTATCCTTCTTTTCAAATAATCGTGAAATATCGTCATCAAAAAATAAAACAGGCGTTGAGAAATTATACCTTCTCCTTTTTTTCTGGTTTAGGTACAAGAAGAATTTAAAGAAGTTCTACATCATCCACCCGACGTTCTGGACCAAGGTAGGTCGGCTTTTCTATCGCGCGAACGATTATGTTCTGCTTTGTTTCTCTTTTTTTTTCTCACGGCTTCGCTTCGCTCGTGATTGTGTATAATTTTCTTGAGTTTTTTCCCCGCCAACACAGCCTTCGTCGGACGACCTTCGCACTTCGCGCGATAACGCTGGCAGAATGATTTCTTTGATTGTAATGAAATCCTACTGAATTTATTCGCAAGATTTTTTTTTCGCGGAGTTGGCCTTTCAATCTATAATAATTGATTTTTTTTTCTTTTTTACGTGAATTCTTAGTATTGTTTTAATGGAAAGATTATCTGATTCCACTTGAGAGTATTTTAAGGATTGTTAATTTACGGACTTTGATGCTGATGATCAAATATTAAATAACAAATTCGCAAATTAAACATTTTTAGGATATTCCTTTAGACGACTAGTTTGTTTATTTATAATATAGAGAGTGGATATTTAGGGGAGTTTCGAAGAAACCAAGGTGATGTCATTATCATCCTACGATCCTTGCTTCGTTTTTAAATTCACACAAATTCTATGAAAACTTAATTTATTGAGCGAGTTGAGAATACGGATGCAGAACGGAATGATTTTCATTGAAAAACTTAACAGTCGAGGCATCAAACTGCCAATAAATGCTCGTACATCATGAAAAAAATCATAAATCAATCATCAATATACCAATGAACGATCGCGTAACAAACTTAACCGTAATTGTAGATGATGACCTGGTGGTTCACAACGTTTATGGCGCCGGCGATCAAGCAGAAGGTGCACAGTCTGCCCGGGGTGGAGTATCTGTACGAGGTGATGTCACCGGACCAATTGGAGATACCAGCCTACATAACCGAGTACGACATGACGATAAACGGCCTCAGGTACTACCAGCCGGATCATTACAGCAGCGGCGCGTCGACGTAACTGCCGGCGGCGATCCTCGTCTAGCTAGACGAGGCGGCCCGTCGCCAAGGTAGGCGTTCGTCAGCACGTAGGGCTTGCTTAATCAGTGGCCGTATGATGCTCGTCGAGTACGCCACCTAAACCAATCAACAATAAAAAGCGGGTCGTGAGCAACACAAGAACAAGAACAACAACAAGAACAACAACAGAGCATCCGTTAAAAAGGCAGCTCAAGTGCCAAACGCGCCACTGCCAGGCAAAAAAAAACAATTATATAACAAACAAAGCCGACTGCCATCAGTGGCCAATATACATTAATATTACTCGGGACGATCATCAGCCTTACATCTACACTTACACATAGACATACTTTTTTCTCCCCCCGCCCCTCCGTCAAGCTCTCCCAGTTTGTCAATGCAATTTCTGTGCTTTATGCTTTGGCACTTGGCTGCCTAATCAAAAAAATCGTCACACATTCCACGATGGACACTTATAATAATAATACTTGTTGCGAGAGAGAGAGAGAGAGACATTTTGTTCTGCTGGTTATCTATGTAATAGGTCGAGTGCGCGCGCGGAAGCTTCAACGGTGCGAAAGACGAGCGAGACGTTATGATTTACCTAGTTTCCAGCGAAAAACGTCGTTGTTAATTTATATATACCTATACGCACCTGTGTAACGTAATGGCCTCTAGGTGCCCTACGGTCGATCATTATTTTTCTTTCCTCTTCATTTTCTTTTCTTATTACGAATCCGAGCATCGGTGTTTGTCCGTATGCTGCAAGTTTATTTTTTTTACTATACGGATGTGCTTTTCGTTTATCTTTTTTTAACCGCTGTATTTTTGTTACCCTTCGGTTGTAGTAGCGTGCTTTTTTTATAACTCGTTCGTTTAATGTTTTACATTCGAGCGTTTTGCGATGTATTTGAAGTTTATTCTAATTATTGTTAGTTTATATACTCATGATGATGTGGAATACAATATTACTCAGTATAATGCAATTGTAGAGAAAAAGAGGATATTTTTGTCAGAGTTAAATGATGAAAGTTTGCCTATGTCTACATCCAGATGCTCAGTTATATATCGCAAAGGAAGAAAAAAAATGAAACTAACAAAAAACGTAACTAAATGTTGCTGTATCATTTATGATCTCACTTATGTCTTGTCTACACCAAGACTTTAATAGAGTCTCGCTTTAACTTTCAACATCAAATACCTTTTTTTCTACTATTTTTAATAAAAAAACCAATCACACTATCAGTTAGATATAATTTTTTTGCGTTTTTTCATACCAAACATGTTTTATTTACATTGCTCAATGAAATATAATCAGAGTTTGAAAGTTAAAGCGAAACTCTATTAAAGTCTTGGTGTAGACAAGGCATTACAGGTAGATTAAAAATCATCTGACTACATGACATTCTCTCGACTATATATATATATATGTATAT
>JAWWMK010043724.1:0-11157 GCA_035047105.1 Galeopsomyia nigrocyanea
TTATCTTAAGGCGGATTTCTATGTAAGATGGCAATGTATAATTTTTTATGAGCCAATAAATCCACTATTCAATTCAAGTTAGAACGGAGAACCACTGTTAACAATTGTAAACACTGCTTTTGTCTATTTGCAGTCTTGTCCTTTTCTCATTGTGTCAACACGTGTAACCTCTGCCGGCCATAAGCAGCCATAAGTCCTGTAGTTCTGCCGGCTATAGCAACAGGTATAATATATATAATTCAATAATATTTTTTAATTTTACCTTCATTGATCATGTTTTCAAAATCTACATGTGCTGTTCTTTAATAAATTTTTCGAAATCATTGCAAACGTAATACAAAACGTAAGAAAATTCTCGAGAACAAAGCATTCGGATACAATAACGACCAGTCTCGTTGTCCGAGTTTTTTTAACACAGTTTTCTGTTTTTGCTTAGCCTTTTCATTGAATTCTATCAGTTTATACTTAAAGCATACAATTATTTGACTGTTTAGACAGATCAACTATAAAATAATTTCATTCATTTTACCTGCCTATTAAATCAATTTTAGAGAAAGTTAAAAATGGAATTCGATCCCATCGAGACGTGTCCATACGACGAAGTACATCGTATTCGCCGATCGCGAATGCAATTTCACATTACAACATGCTCCAAGAATTTCCCTGCATCACAAAAGATGCAGTGTCCATTTGATGCTCGACACAAAGTCAATCAAGTTGAATTTGAAGTAAGTATTACTCGTGTTACGCAAATAGCTAGTTATTCGGTATTATCAAATATTATCTGTCTCTCGCAGTACCACAAAAGTCACTGTCCAGCAAGGGAGTCTGTAATTAATTATGCAATTCATGATCCAGCAATACAAGCAGAACAGAAAATTTTACCAATTGATATCACCCCTGCAGGAGTGTCGGATGAAAACTGGGATGAGGTAAATTTATTGAAATATATGTCATAGTTTTAAAAATTATTCCATGATTCTATTATAAAAATACTATTCAATTCATCCTTCTCTGAATAAAAGTATTGCATCGTTATTGTATGTTTTTTATATACACAAAGATAATTTTTATTTAGGGTGCCAATGTCAAAACTTACAACCCACTTCAAGCTATTCAGGATAAACCAATTGTATATTCTGTCATTGGACTATCAAAGGCAAAGAGAAAAAATCACAGACTGCAGGAAAGACTACGCTACAATCAAATTATGGAAAAAAGTGGAAATCAGAGTGCAAACCAAAGTGAACTGCAATTAAACTCTTCGGTAATATTATGAACTTTGTTTTTACTAAAACATCAATTCTACAAGACATTTCATTTTTCTTATTTTCTTTTTCAAGATTGTGAAACCACAACTGCCAGCAAAAAAGTTTGTTTGTAATGGAGAAGATGAGGAGGTAAATTGAATGAAACAGGGAAAAATGATCTGTAGCCTTCATATACTTATGCTTTTCTTATTTTATTTTAGGAGTACAGACCTTTACGCCGACCACATAACAAAAGCAACAGTGCTCCAGAAGATAAAAATAAGAATCTTATACCTTCTGAGGTAAATAAAATATACATACTTTTTTTGGATTAATACTGAGTAAAAGTATATAAAAATTATTTATTTACAGAATTCGAAAAAATTATCACCAAAAGTTGACAAAACTGCAAATGTTCCATTTAATTATGCAACACCACTATCAAAAAATGAAAAGAATCCCATTTTGAACAAATCAAAGGATGATGTTTTAATTGATATGTTATCAAAAACGTTTGAAGAAATTGTAGTCAACGTTGAAGATCATAAGAAGAAAACTGAACATTTGGACAGAGAGTTAGACATGTTGAAAAAAATTCCATCTGAGAAAAAAAAACAAGGAAACAAGAATAATTATTAAGTTGAATAACATTTTATCATTTTTCAAATTATATCACTTAAATTATAATACTATCATATACAGATACACGAAAGAAACTTCAATCAATTGAGATCACTTTTTATACTTTTTCTTGAAAATCTAGTAGTTCAATTGAACTACTAGATTAGAAAAAGTGATCTCAATTGATTGAAATTTCTTTCATGGATCGATATACGATAGTATTATAATTTATAATAAGGTTTTATAAATGGAAAAGAGAACAAAAAATAATTTTTTATATAATTTACTGTGGCAAAATTAACAAACATAATTAACAGTCAAAAAAGAAATGAGATCTAAGTTTATTTATATTTTCTTTATGAAAGGTAGTGTTTTTATTTCAGTGATATAATAAAAGATGAGATATCCAAGCTAATCACCGAAGATATAATTTTAATGTCAAAGTGCTGTATGATAGTACTTTATTGCGTTAGTTCACAGTAAACATAGTGAATCTGGACCAAGGAATATATAAGGTAGAATATAATTGAAATGGAATTTTTTTATTTTATATGAAACATGTTCTCTAACAGAGTCGATCAAATATAAACAATGTAAAACGCGAAGATAATTATAGCATTAAAACATGAAAAAACACTGTATTCCTTTTTTATATTTTAATAATAAGAGCTTTCTTAAATAGTGATTTGATTTTATGCGTAGTTCGTTGTGAATGTTAAGCTACCTTTTTTGACTATAATTATTTGCTAAGCTCATTGGATGTTTTTGAGAGTATAGGATCATGGATATTCGACGGTATGTATAAGGTAGAATATAAAGTGAAATGAAATTTGTTTATTTTACAAGCTAGAAAAAAGGTATTTACAAATACATCTGATCAAATATTAAAGTGTAAAGTATCTATATATAATGATAGCGTCAAAAAGTTAAAAAAAAAATTTGTCCCTTGTTTATATCTCAATAATAAAAGTCATCTTAACTAAAAAATTAAGTAGCACTCGGTGGTTTGACTTTGTGCCTGGTCCGGCTGTGGTTAGTAAGATATCTCTTTTGTCCAAAGCTCAGCCCACATTTCTGGCACGTGAATGGTTTGTCGGTTGAGTGAGTACGCCGATGTCTTGTAAGTTCATTTTTGACGCCAAAGCCTTTGTTGCAAATTTCGCATATATGATTTTTCTCTCCTGTGTGAGTGGTCAGATGGCTAATCATTTGCTGCTTCCATCTGAATGGCTTTTTGCAGTAGGAGCAATTGAAAGGATATTCATCGGTATGTATTTTGCTGTAACGAAAAATAATTGAATCAGCAGTTATAAAAATTAATAAATTTTTAGTTTCATTCGATAAAATATTTTACGTGTAATTTCGAAAAATGATCGACTAGTAAGTTACGTGTTTGTTATACTGATATAAAAACAGAAATCAACGGGCTTTCATTAACATGTAAATATCGAATATTCAATAATTAGATTGCAACAATACCTATGTATATACAGCGAAGCTTTAGTCTTGAAGGTCTTGCCACAAACGTCGCAAATGTAGGGTCTCTCCCCAGTATGAATTCTACGATGATCTTCCATGGCAGTTTTCATGGCAAAACAGCGCCCACAAATATCACATGCATGATTTTTTACTCCACCTATCCAAAAGAAAAATATATTTTTTTTTTGATAAATGGCTGTAAGTATTCTAAAAACTTCTCGGTTTTCATTCATTATATGAACAATGAACGATAAGAATTAAATTTTAGTTTTAAGAATCATAAAAAGATAGTAGTAGTTTTGTCACAAAATCTAATTCTGGATCAAAGAAAAGATCATTTAATGATCAAACGTGATAATCCCTCAATTTTCGTCCCCAAAGGTAAAAAAAACTCAGAAAAGCTCTATTTCGCAAAAGCTAGCTATAACTACAAGAATTTCATTTTTTTTAAATACCGTTTGTTGAACTAACCATGCAAGTGTTTAAGGTGATAGTAAAGGCTGCCCGTTTGACCAAACTGCTTGCCGCAAATGTGACAAGTGAATGGCTTTTCACCAGTGTGCTGGCGCATGTGAATATCGTAGCTCTTGCGCTGTCGAAAAGCTTTGCCACACTGCTTGCACTCGTGATTCTTGGGACTCGCAAGCTTTTGTTTCTTTCGCGGTCGTTTACTGCCCGACGAGGATTTCGTTGTTGAGCTTTCATCCTTTAATTTCTCTTTTATTTCAACCTTAAAGTCGTCGTCGTCATCATCATCATCGTCTGACTTTTCTTCTTTTTTGACTACTGAAGAGTCATCTTGCGATGCCTGCTCACTCAACACTGCTTTTGCTTTGATTTTCGAGACTCTGCTGGAAGATCTGCTGCTCGTCGCTTTCGCTCGAGCTTTCGTTGTATTTTGACGAGTGTTGGCTTGCACGCTGGGCTTGTAACGTTTCCGAAAATCTTTGAAACTGCCGGCACTGCTGCGAGCTGTACTAGACCTGCAAGCAAACGTGTGTGGGTGGAATGTGCATATTGATAAGAGTTCCTCTATTACTGGAAATGGTGGTTTATTATAAATATTAGAAACGTACAAAAGCCGTAATAAAGATGGTATAAACGCAAGACGCGCAATCGGATACATCATTTATATATAGAGTACAAATTCTAGTTTATAAGTTTGCTTAATCATCACAAGTTAGTTTTACTTAAAAAATATTTAATATTTGACGACTCATTACCATTACATGCAAAAGCAATTCTGAACTTCAATCAGTTGTTTAGGCGACTTATTATCAAAAATAATCGATCACAACTATCATCATATGTAAAAGGAACTTTCGTTCTTTTCGTTTTATCAAATTAACGATAGTTTTACAGGAAAATATGATTCAATTACATATAAATTAAATGGAAGATTGGATCAATAATACATTAATCCGACAAAACATTTCATACTATTCTTTAGTATTGTATGTTACTGAAAATACATTTCTATGAGTCGATTTTACTGCCCATATTTCATACAACGCTGGTATAAAAGTAGGAACATATATATTAAAATTAAATGTTCAAGAGGCCTCGAAACTTCTCTAACAGTATCAAATAATTAACAAGTAGCATAAATACTAATTCAAACAATAAAAAAATATGTTTCCTCAAGTAACTTATTCAACAAATGATGTTTTTACGCAATTCGATATTATGTTTAGATCAAATCAACGAATAATAATGCTTCCTTGTCGACTCACATGAGCGTTTTCGCGACAGCGCACTAAATTTCGTTCTATTATTATGTATAACTAAAACTTATCTTAGGCAATTTGTGAGATTAAGAACCAGCTAAAACTCAGCAAAATATTAAGTAGTTCGTCACTTTGGGATTCGCGGAGCGAAAGTCTACTCAACAAATCTTCGTAATTATCAAAATATATGTCATAAGTGTTAAAGCTAATTCTGCATCACGTGGATAAAAATTGGAATTACATAGAGTTATTCGAACTACAGTCGCTCGATACAATAGTAAAGCTTCAAAGTTGACTCAGAAAATATTCTAATCAGTCGAGTACAAGTAGATTACTTTGACACATCATCTTTCGAGGTAACACTATCGTGACGGAGGCGTTTCAGGCCTTTAAGCATGGTCTCGGCCTCCTCGCTATGATAACGTTTGATATGGGTACGCAGGTAACGGCTAAGCCTGAAACCGTAATTACACACAGAGCACATGTAGGGTTTTTGCTCTGGGAAATGGACGCTACGATGTCGATTGAGTTCACCCTTGGCGGCAAATTTGCGATCGCACTGGTCGCACACGTGAGGCTTGTCCTTGGTGTGAATGGCCGCCTCGTGATGTTGGCACTTTTGTTTCTCGCGGAAGGCCATCGGGCAGAAGGAGCATTTGAAAGGCCGAAGATCCTTGTGGATTCGCCGATGTATGCCCAGCAGATTGACCGAGCGGAAGTGCTTGCCGCACTCGGGACACGGGAAAGGTTTCTCCTCAGTGTGGATGCGGCGATGAGCATCGCGGGTCCCTTTGGCCGCGAAGAACCTATAGTCCAGGCAAATTAGAATGGCTATCAGTTTTTTTTTTATTTCACGCTGAATGACTTTGTGACCGCGGCGACTGCTATCGATATCACGACAATTATTGACGGTCTGAAAAGTTGCTCATTCATAGTTCTCTTTGCTAATCGTAATTTGGCTCGATATTCACACACGTGCACGTCGATTCACGAAGAAACGACATACTAAATCAGCAACTTTTCGGACTTTGCAAGACAAAGACAAACAGAACAGATAATCCACAGTCAAAAGTCAAAGCAATATTTTTAATTTGAAAATCTGCCTGGACTAACCGGCCGCAAATGTCACACTGGAATCTCTTAATTTTGCGATGAACGTCGTCGATGTGTCGCTTGAGGTCTTCCTCGATGCGATAGCATTTGCCGCAGTACTCGCAGACGATCGGTCGGGCGTCCTCGTGAATGCGCATGTGTCTAAGAAATCCACGCCGACTCTTCAGCACAGCCTTGCAATCCTCCAGTCGACAGACGAACTGTAGCTTGTGAGTTTGCTGATCGAACACCTTGCTGCTCTCCATCACCTGCTCCTCTCCTTGATACATGCTCTTTCGCATTCGCGTTTCCTTGTTACAACAGCTCTCGTGACGACTCATGTGCTTGACCAATTTGCGCTTGGACGCGTAAGATTTGTCGCAGGTGTTGCACTCGTAGCGCACACCCACTCCCTTGGTTTCATCTCGATGATCCGAGCGCAAGTGTTTCATCAAGTCGTTCTCCCACTGGTAGAGCTGCTCGCACAATCCGCACATGTAGCTGTGAGTGTCTCCCTGCTGCTGCTGCTGCGGCTGCTCGGTTCTGCAAACAAACGACGATGAGTTCGTCAACGCTGCTATCCGGATGATCCTTGCTGCTGCTGCTTGGCGCGTTTGACGTGGGTGAGCACGTGTCGCTGGCAATCCTGCTTGCGCGCGAATTGACGGGCGCAGATCTCGCACTCGAAGCTGACGAGGCGGCTGTGGAAGCGCTTGTGCACGGACAGCGAGGCTCGCTGGCGGAACCTCTTGCCGCAAGCCTCGCACTCGTAGGGGCGCTCGTTGGTGTGGGTGCGCTCGTGCTCGTCGCGCGACTCTCTCGAGGCGAGCTTGCGCGAGCAGTAGCTGCAGCCCCATTGCTTGAGCTTCAGGTGTACCTCGCGCACGTGCCTCTTCAACGACGAGGCGGTGGTGAATTCTTTGCTGCACTTTTGCCCGCCAGACAGCGTGTGCTCGCAAAGCCATTTGCGCTGCTGCTGCTGCGGTTTCGTGGAGCCCGTTGCTGCTGATGAGGTTGACTTGCGACTCGAGTGAACGGATCTCATGTGAGTTGCGTGAGTGTAAGGCGTTGTGCTGATTTGCGAACATTTTGGGCACGCGTAGCATCTTACTCCGTTGATCCATATCTCCCTTGGACGCTCTTCTCCTTTGGTCTGTTCGAACGCGTGGACAGTAAGACCCTTCGCTCTAACTTGACCCGCGTGCATTTTTTGCGACTTGCCCTTGGCTTTCGATACTACTCGCTTACTCGTCAGCACCTGGATCACCAGCGTGTCTTCCAGTACGCATGATCTGCAAATAAATAATCCGATGCTACTGGCTACTTTATCTTTTTCTCTCGAGTCTTCGCCGTTTGAATGGCGTGTATCGATGGCCGATCTATAGATCTAATATTTCACTTGTTCCAAACTCGAATCGCTGATATACGTAATCTTCGCTGCCGTTTGTTTTGGCGCTTCGCACTTGTTTACCCAACTAACGGCAACTGTCCTTTACTCTCATTCCATTGCTCAAGGCTACTTTTCTTTCCAATTTTACGTTCGCCAACGTGCTAACTAAGTTTGCACTTGATTTTAGAGATTGAATTACAAAACTTGATCCGCTATTTTAGCTTTACTTTAAAAGTACCTTTCGTTAATCTTACCATTAGGTATGTTAGTACTACTTTTAAGTGTGTTATAATTCATGCACAGTATACCTTTATATCTCTATTGTTCATTCTTTTTCTGAATATTTTGCCGAGCAAATAGTTTAATTTGTTGGATAATTTATTTGATAATGAAAAATATTTCACTACCATGGGCACTCAAAAACCTGATTATCATAAATGTAAACCAGTTACTCAGCAATATATTTATTGTGGAAACTACATATTTGTAAAACTATAAGCAATTCCAAAATTACCTGTCTATTTCTGACTCGCTAATAATCTGCATAGTCTCTACTGCATTTTCCTCCTCAGCTTCAACTTGCACCTAAATTATGCATTAAAAAGTTATTATATTATTATTTTTTAACTGAATGGAAAGACTGCATGAAAATATTTTTCTAGAATGTTAAATGCTAAGAATCATAATTTACTTGATCTTCTTGATTACTGCTAGCTTCCATTTCCATTCCATTGTCAATGATTTCTTCCTCTTCACCTTCACTGACATTATTTTGCTCCTACAATCAAATAGATAATTGTACTATTGTACAAGTTTATAGAAAATGATGATGCTGGAAATTTATCCTTAGCATACCTGGCTTTTGGAGTTTAGTTTGCTTTGTAGTTCTATGAGATGTTGCTGAGCATTGAGACAATTTTGGGTCATCTCATGCCAAGCTAACAATGTTGCTGCACAATTATAACACACTTGAAGTGGGAGTGTATCATCCTCGGAAACCTTTAATATATAAAATTATTTAGTACTGTAGTTGTCAGGTCTTTGGAATTTCAAAGGAAAAATTACATACGTTGAATGGCAAATAACTTTCAATTTTCTTGCACAGGTTATGTTTCAATCCTTCACCAGAAAATATTGGAACTACTTTGTCACATGTATTGGCACATATCCTACACAGCTCATCCCAGAGAATCACATCTTTGTCTTGTAATATTATTTGACCAACATCATCCACCTCCAATGGTACAAATTGAGATTCAACATCTTGAGATTCTTCGCCCTCATTTTCTATAGCTACGTATTGAGTTTGCTGAATATCACCATTTGGATCTTGCTCTTCAACTTTTAAAAAGTATTCGGTTGCTTTGATTTCATCTTCTTTCAAACTTATTCCTTTAGCATTTTCAAGCAATATTCCATTGCTATTTACGCTTTTTACCACCACTTGTATTTTCTCTCCCTTGACCTGCTCCATTTTACCTGCAAACATAGTTATTCCGTATTGATCATGTGAGATTGTACACTAATTGAATAATATATTATTATAGATTTTGACTGCGTACCATTGTCTTTTAAGAAAAAGACGCCACTCATTTTTGTCATGAAATCTCAATAAATCTCACGAGTATACATCGTGTAAAAATCAAATCAGACTCTATTAACTGTTGATTCTAAATTCGGAGCTTTTTTCAAAGTAGACGTACGACTTTTCTTTCAAATGTACGTAAATATTAAAAAAAAGTTGTAAATAAAAGAAATGTAGTACACAACAGAAACCAGCATAAACGCCAAGCAATCGTCGAGCATCGTCGAGGCAGGAGGGCGCCGACTAAGCCGAACCGCAGCGCCGAGTGCCTGTAATTACCGTAATTACCCGTATTGTGGCGCTATCTGTCATACGCACCCTGAACGCGCCATAATATTTGAAATACCGGTTATATTTGAATCAGAAATCAAATGCAATATAATAAATATTCTAATGAAAGTTCAATCAATAGCATTCGCTTGCAACGCCTCAAGTTTTCATAATTTTCCAAAACTGTTGCACAGTAATTCGAATATTACCTATGGTTGAGTTTATAATGCACTTTAATATATCGAGCAACATATCTAATCGTTGTGGTATAGGCAGAAAACGATATAATCTCTTTTTACATTAGCACGTAACAATCTACTTATAATTTGCTTGTTATAATTTCTATAGAAAGTAGAATTAAAAATTTTATTCAAATACATGTATCAATTTTATTTTTTTACTGAACGGTATTCAACATATAAAAATCTACATTGATTGAAAAATCGTATAATATAGATATAAAAAAAGGCTCAACTTGAAATAGAATTATATTGATTAGATGTACTACTTACAATAATAAAGTTTTCCGTAGTTGAAATCAAGTAGCAAAATTAAAAAATTCATTATGTAAAACCGACCTCTAGTTAAGTCATGAAATAGTCGATAGAATAAACGCGCCTACTAAAATATTATAATCAATGAAGTGCATAATATTAAGCTTAGTAAATGCTACGCTTCTGTGCCGAGGAGTTGTATGTACAAATAATTGTGAAAAAATATATCAATTGTTTTTTTATCGAACATGGATTTGTATGACACCCGTTACTTTTCTATCAACAAATTTCTTTGTCAATGTTGCGGGCTTTGGCCCTACGATTCTAGAAGAAAGTATTTTCTTAGATTAATTCCTGCAATAATGGTGATCGCTTTTTTGGTTCCACACGTTAGTATTTCTAGAAAAAAAATGGAACAATCCAATTTCAATATTATCTGCTTATAATTACAACTTTTTAGTTTGAGGAAGTAAATTTTTAACAATCGAATTTATGCTCTGAATTTTATAATTTAATACAATTTACGTTTAATTTTTTGTATTATAAAAATAGCATTATCAACTTCAATTAATAATTTTCATTACATTTTCAGTGTATCGGTGTGTATGTAAATTTTTCAGACACTGATAGATTTATGGAACAAATTTGCCTTGGGCTCTTTCTTATGATACTATGGTTGAAATTTTTAACAGTGATTTTAGCTCAAGATAAGGTATAAACGAAATTTGATACTTTTGTCAATGCAAAAGGAGATATTTTTTTAAACTTACAAGTATAATTCTGCAGGTGACAATAATGTTAAATGACATAGCTTATAATTGGGAATCGTTTCAAGACGAAGAAGAAAAAAGTATTCTGGTAAAGTATTCAGAAAGAGGTAGATTACTTACAATTGGTTACTTAGGTAAGATATACAATCAAATCTTCAGTTGTGCTGTATATAAAATGTACCAGTGCAATTGAATTTTTGCAATGTTTTTTTTTTCAATGTAACACAGTGAAGATTTCGTTTTATCATAAATATTTGTTTACGGTTAAAACTAACAGTATTTATACGGAAAAAATGACCAATATAAACCTTGAATGCCTAGATTATCTGATTATTCGTTAATATCTCTGATTAAGCCCATTACTTACAAAAATAAAAAAAATAAAGCATGTTTTCTACGTTAAAAAAAACCATTAATAATGAAACAAATATTAATAAAGCAAGAGAAATCCCTTCTGAAACAATCAATATGCAATTTAA
>JAWWMK010043735.1:0-11155 GCA_035047105.1 Galeopsomyia nigrocyanea
AGAGAGTGCACCCAGTTTGAATATTTGAAAATACTTTCTCGAATTACGGCAGTTTTTTTGTGGATTTGCTCATATGTACATGTGTATGTGTGAGTCTGTGGTCCCATTAGGCTTTCCGCCCTGAATTACAATTGAGCTTTTCCGTCGTTAATTTGATTTTAAGTATGTGTCGTTGATTATTTAGTGCGATCACAAAAGACTTTGAAATTAAACGTTATCTCGATGTCGATTATCTTCAAGAATTTAGGAGGGGATTTTAATCTACTAAAATCAGTTTAACATGACATTTTTATTCAATGAAAAATTACATCATCTTTATATTTTTTTATACAGGAACATCAATAATGTTCGGTTCAAACAAGTCGATATTTATTTTCTAGCGTATATAGCATCTTTTGAAAGTAAAGCAACGTATGATGAGTCACAAAAAAGTACTCTCGTGAAATAAGAATTTTATTTGGCGCTTGGTCACAAAAGAAAAGGAGCGACAAAGATACTGCGACATATAAAAAAGTGAGCTAGGCATGTGTGTGTGTTTTTTTCTACGGAACTAGACGACCGAACGTTACGACAAGACCTTTAATTCCGCAGATGAGATTTGCTCTATGGATTTTGCTATGTTCAATGCTGGAACCCCGATATAGAACGACTGAATGGAATTTTCCGATAGAATCGCTGCACTAGCTACCAACCTACGTTATCTTTCTCTCTCTCTCTCTCTCTCTCTCTCTTTCTCTCTCTCTCTCTCTCTCTCTCTCTCTCTCTCCCACGCGCGTTCACACTCTTTCTCTATTTTCTGTTCCGATTTAGACAATAGAAACGTGATAAAGGTTTCCAAAGATATTGACTTTTTGAGAATGAGTTTTTTTTTTCGTATGTAACATCTCTTATATTACTTTATTGCGAAATGTTTTTGAACTTTCATATTTATGGAAAAAAACGTATCCTACACGTATCTGTCGCGTATATTTGGTAATAAGTGAGAGCAAAAGAGCTTCTATAAAGATTTTGATTGTAACATAAAAAGGGAAAAAAATTTTCTTCTGTAAAAACAGAATTACATTTTTTTATCGAGGAGACGAAACAGCCATAAATCAAAAAGCAATCTTATCTCAAGATTTTTCGCTTAGAATGAAAATCTCCTTGTTCCAAAAAAAGATTACAGTTACACCTTTTCTTTTTAATAAAACAACTGTAACTCGAAAAAAAAAATTTCAATTTATTTTTCCCCTGTATCTAACAATAGAATGGTCATCTGATTTGCAGGTGGAGTCGAAATATCTGCACGGACCGCGCAAGCTGAGCGTGGACTCGAACAATTTGGTGACTGTACAGCTGAGCCTGGAGTTTCAAGCGCGATCCAGGCATTTCCGTGACGGCGACATGAGGCTTAAGTGCCTAGCCACGATTTCGGTGTTGTACCAGAGCAGCGACGAACATCGGGTCCTCGGGGACGAGCGTTTTCTCAAGCAGCCGATGGAGAGCCGCGAAACTCGAGCGCAAAGCCACACGAGAAACGAGCTTTCTCGAGGTAGGCTGCTGCATCTTCTTTCTTAACCCCACCTCCCCTCCTTATTTCACCTGTATGTAGCCTCGACGGATGAGAGAAAAGAAAATGTTGTCTCTCTCCCTCTTTTTTTTTACTCAACGCGCTTTTGTTCTTTCTCTTGCGCGCGCGCGCGGTAACAGCAGCAGCTTTTTCTTCGCCGGGCGAAAATCTCGTTGGCCTTGTTATGTGCTTTTTGCTTGGCTGAAAAGAGAAATGGTGCCCCGTTGTCCCAATCCAATCTCCGTCGCTCGTGTTCGCCTGTGAAACGTTGACGATGTAAATTTTGTTTCGGATTAATTTTTCGGCTTTGTTCGCTTTGCTACATCCTTCCCTTTTCACTTTACTTTTTTTCCCTGTCTTTTCGATTTGCTCGGGTAGAGAAAGTTTGCTAATTGGCTGTTTTCCCAATTTCACGAATGCTTTGAAATTATGAAGATTCAATCAAAAGTACACGAGTGCCCACTAACGAATGAATATTTTTGAAGAATTCAAAGTGAGAAAATATTATTTTACGCTAGATAAAGATCAAATATCTTTATCGATTTTTTATTACACGTTTACTTTTCATTAAAAAATTTCCGTTAATATTAGAAATTTGCTAATATTCTTTTTTTTTTCACGTTATAGGGTTATAAAGTTTCGTAATATCCGAAAAAAAGTTAAACTTCATGATCAAACTGGCGTAAAAAATTTTAGTTGAAAAAGTTTGTAAAATATACTTTTCGAGTAGTTCTTAAGACTCCCATTCGCAGGTGAGTTTTGTTCTCAACTATGCAAATCAAGTTATGAATTAATCAACTTCATTTTTGCGCTCGTACTGTAGCTCGTTTTCCTTGAATATAGGATTTGCTCCTTACACCGCTTATGGTTGTTTAATAATTTCAGCGCGAGTTTCAAGAGACCGCGTTACCTTTGTAAACGCGGCAGAATTAATTTGCGAAGAAAAATAATTTAAATGCAAAGCTTCTATCGCGATAACAAAGACTGTATTTTTATTTTGGTCTATTTAAAAGTCAAGCAGGCGAGATAGTGTAGTCTAATAATTCTTCTAAAAAAAGGTGTAATATATTTTATAATCCCAAGCACTCCCCGTGGTAATAAAAGTGACAGGGGTGGAAGGAATCCCTCGCGTAAATTAAAACTACAATTCAACATCTTTTTTAAACAGTGATAAATGTACAAAGCTCGGCCCTCCTGCACATATTTTATCGGGGAATCCAGCCATTTCACAAAATATTTGCATGCAAATGCCCGAGACGTTACGCGCGCGCCACGAAAAATCCTATGAAACCAGAGCTGAAAAATGCAATAAAAAGTGCGTACGCTGAAAATCCAGAGATATACATCCTCAGCGTATTTTCGCGATACGCTATTTCGTGGGATTGAGTGACGCTTTTGTTTTGCTTCTTCCGATTCTCATACATTTTTGTTTACGCTAGTGAAACTGGTTATCGCCTTTTAAAATAGCGTTTGCGTAACTCGATTCGGTCGAGTTTCGTACAGAAACGAAAAATCATTTAAAGAGGGTTTTTTTCGCTTTGTTATTGTATGATTTGTTTTCACTCCAAACGCTCGAATTTTTTTGAGCTTGTACCGTTCTATTCAATTTTGTACTTTTGATTCAATTGTCAGTGTGATGTTTTTCATGCTGTATTTTTTTTTCAAAATTTTTATTTTGCTTTATTGAAACAGTGTTATACTATTTCTTCTTTTTATTCGTTTATTTATCAAAAAGTGCATAGTAGATACTACAACCAACATCGATTCATGCGTCGAATTCATATTTCAGTAGAAAAATTTCAGTTTGGTGAGACGTACATAATTTTAAATCTTTTTAATATTTTCTATTCTGTAAATCCTTTTACTGGCTATCGAAATGTCCTAAATACCTTCCATTCTAAGAATTTGAAAATTCAACGCTATTTTTATCTACCGTATCTTTTAATACACAGTAAAACTGATATATTACTCGATAGAAATTTACTACAACGCACCATGTATATATATATTTTTTTCGTTCGTTCTCTTTGTTCCAGGAATCCAAGCACGTTCAGCGACGTCGGCGACGATTTTAAGTACCTTGTCGATATTCGCTGTCGGCCTCTTAACGCGATAATACTAAGAGAGAGTAAAGTAGACGAAGAAGAAACAAAGCGACAGTGTGTATTTGCCGCACGCCGTCTACGGTGTACTTTCTCTTTCTCTCTCTCCTCTATGCGGATGATTAGAACACAGCACTTACGTATAAATAAAACGAGGTGTGTGTGTGTGTGTGTGTGTGTGTGTGTGTGTGTCTACTGGCGCAGAATATAAAGTAAGGATTCGACGAGCGAGCTTGCGCTTGCTGCTGTTACTACTCTACTGCTGCTGCTGCTACTGCTGCTGCTCTTGCCTCGTTCGCCTTGGCGCTCACGTCTATTTTCTCGCCAGAGACTTTTGTTTATTTCTTTTTCTCTCTCTCTCTCTCTCTTTCTCTCGTCGCTCAAGTTCGACGTTCTACTGCAAGCGAATGCCCTTTTCCTTCCCCCGAAGGATAGAAAGAAAGGTATTAGGCACTGTATATCTTCTTTAACCGAGCGCGAGTGAAAAAGTTTACCATCAAAATATTGATTTTTATCCTGCTGGCGGGATGAGTATTTTCAAATTACACATTACGAGTTATATTGATTTTGGGATGAGTTGCTTGGTTCGATGGTAAGAAATTAAAACGTATAATCTACATAATTTCACATTCATAGACTGGATTTATTTCATTATTTTTATGCTGATAGCCCCAAATTATAAATACTTTCTAAACTTATGTACATATTGAAAAAAATACTGTATATTTGTCGTGAATATAGTCTCGCGCTTTCCTCACTGGCAGTAAAATCTCTTGGCATACCAATCGTAAAGAATGCTCTCGAGTACAGATAATCGAATAATCAGCTAAAGCGAGAGATTTGAAAAAGTCAAAAACAAACAGAAAAAGTTTCTCATGAGTTTGCTCGCTGGTTCGCTTGCCTCTCGGGTGAGCGCAGCTGCGCATCCGCATGGAAAATTTTTCGGGTAAACCGCGCGTAAAATGATGGTCGAGATTGAGTGCCCGACCGCGTTGTCGAGAGACGGCGAAAACAGCAAATATTTTTTCTCCCTTCATCTCGAGACTTGATTATCGTATGCTCTGTTTAATTTTCCCTCATCGTAAAAAAACTGTCGGTAATTAATTGCTTGCTCGGAAGCAACGTGATAATATGAATATGAGTTCACTTTGTTTAGTTGATATACTTTTATAACTGTTTCTTGAAAGTAAAATAGGAAATTTTGTGGTTAACTTGTTTTTAAAGCTTATTTTTTACTTGAAAGTTTATATCATAAAAAAGTAGATTTCAAATGAAAGCCAATTTTCTACACAAAAATGGTCAATTTCATTAAAAAGTAATATCTTCATTATTTTTTCCAAATAATCATATCAACATAGAAATAATTGGCAGTAAATATCATACGTGAATTTAGCAAGTACTATTTCACACGAATCCAAAGCAGCCAAGCATTTACCAATGCATCCTACCGTACTTGACTCTGCCAGTGAAAGCTTTGCGGAATATCTTTCGAGCAGGCGCTTTTTTACCCATGTTTGGGCTTCTACTTTGCCGAAAATGAAACATTTCTATGAATATAAGCTAAATTTCTATAAAAATATTATGCAACTCCAGAGAGTCGAATATTTTACGTCGAAGGCATTACATTTGTGTTTACAAATTTTTAGAATGTAGAACTGAATTCAATATTTTTTTTTCCATTAATAACTCCCTCCGAATTTTGGCTTATTTTTTGTTGGCAGTGGCAGAGATTAATTACCTTGATTGAATCGGCGGTGAAATTTACTTCTTTTTACGTACGTTGGAGTTCGCTGAACTTTTCGCTGCCATTGGGCTAATATTACGAATGTTAGGTTTGGCGCGTTTCATGTGCAGGCATGAATTCAAGAACTGCCAAGCCTTAGATATAAATTAATTTAACCCCGTGGAAGCAGAAATTCATGTTTGAGTACATATTTTCTATGCCTATATATCTCGATTTCAATGACATTTATGCAACTATTCAAGTTTTAGGTTTTCTCAAATGGTCGAATTAATTTTCTTTCCATTCAAACGTATAGCAGTTGTATGTAATAAATTTATTTACTTTAATAGACTTAAATTTTTTATGGATAGTTTCATTAATATTCCACGATGAAACATCAAACAGAAACAGTATTAACCATGACCTTTTTTACTGTAAGCTATCTATAATTCGATTTCAGTATTAGAAATAGTCTAAATTAAACATACATCTTCAAAATAGAAACTTGCTCTTACACCAGGATAAATGTGCTGTTTTGATAATGATCGATTGGACACATCGAATACAATCATTCAACATCGTTTATTACAATTTTTGTATCCATCACAACATTTGCAAGTATTCATTTTTACATTTTTTCATCTAATTTTAACTTTATTTATTTCTGTGATATGACTGAAGACTGTCATTTTTTAACCACAATTTTTTCGTAGAATCTTCGCTTTTAATAATAAAGTATTTAAAGCATCAATTGCTTTGAAGTTTTCAATAATGTGGGAGAAATGTTTTTCCGTGTCAATCACTGTATCGCGAAAAAATCTAAATTTGTTTAACAATACATTATTGAATAGTAATATAATAAAAATAAAGAACTAGATAAAAATATATTCATATCATCTATGAAATCTATGAATAATTTTTTAGTGTCTAAAATAAATATTGTACATATGTAAATATTAATGATTATTTGAAGATTGAAATATTTAGCAAAATGTAAAAGTACATATCTAAAAATAATATGAAATAATATATATTCTAAATGTATATGACTGAAACTTTATTAAAATATTTAATTGAAGAATTTTTACCTAATAATTTCTAAATCGAATGTACATAGCAATATATTAAATAATTTTATAATTTTAATAATATTATTAACAAAATTTGCGTTTGGAATATTAAATATAATACTTTTAATATTTTAATTTTTATCCGCGAAATATAAAATTGGAATACAATAGATCTACAGAGTGCTAAAATGTAAGAGAGTACATTCAAAATCTGCGCTGGAAAGGCAAAAAATATATAACTGCATTTTTCAGGTTCTCATTTTCAGATAATGAAGTTTCGGCCAATTACGCTTATCCCTCTTACCAAACGAAAGTAAAAGAAACAAATTATTCTTTTTTTCACTCGACTCTGCACATGAATACGTATTCATGATTTTCTTTTACAGTTCATGGAAAGGAATTAGTTATGCATATCTTGTCAACTAATTATAACTCGATTTCACAAAATAGTTATCCTTTTTGCTTTTCTATTACAGAAACATCTCTCAATAAATGCTTCAAAAAAAGTCGTCAAATTATGTATGTATACAGTAACAATTGTTTTTAAAGTCAATCGAATTAAAATAGTTGATTGTGAAATAAATGTTGTAAATTTTATGAACATAAATTATATTGTTTTATTTTTCCCATGACGTTACAGATTATGGTACATTCATACAATATATGGTATGAACAGATATATATTTTCAGGTGCATCGAGTTTGAATTTAACAACAACCAATCATTTTTCCAACTATCTCTATTTAACTGTTCGACACAAATCAAATTCCATTGTAGGAAATCACTTTTTAATGAAATATTCGATTCGCAATAATAGTATTATATGTTTTATAAAGTGAAATCAGCAATAAAAGTAAACATTTCCAATAGAAATAAAATTATAAATGTCTCGATCTTGAAGCCTAGCATAAATATGCGTGGGGTTCAGTTATCTTTAACAGGGAGTCGAGAATGGGCGGAACGAATATATTATTTTTTGATAGGGAATAGGTGTTATCGAGAGGAAGGAGGTTGCACGCATATAAATATTTCCGAAGAATGCGATGAAACGTATGAGTTTAGCCATAGCTTGCATATTTAATTGCAAATGAGGAGAAACAACATTGCCATTTCCAGATCGTGAACTGATTACGAATAGCCAATTTACTGAGGCTGTAAGGGAAGAATTCCCTAAAGGCATTGAGGATAAGAATGAGATTGATATTTTGAAAATCTAACTATTTATTTTGATAGCTTCTATTTATATGTATGTATTGCATATGTCACGAGTTTATTAATCGTGAGTGAAAAAAGTGACGGGATCGGGGCTTGAACCCACGGCCATCCGACTTGCAAGTATTAGACACGTTGACCACTCGGCCACGGACCCCCACCGCTGGCTTAACTTCTAATTGTCGACATATCGTAATCGGAGATGCGCTCCATCATATTCGCTGCATTTTTCATCCCTTTTGAAAATTGATTTTTTTTACATGGCATTGACTTACATTCATTTCCCATAAGTTTTACATTATTTTTAGGTGACTATGGTTGCAGTGCATTAGTTTAACAAAATTATAATGACACGAGTACCATTTTTTAAGTATACATAATGTTTACTAATGGTAAGTCATTTTCTTTTAAATTACGCTCTTTCAATTTCGCTTTAAGATAATTTTATTCAAAATTACAAAATAAAATTCAGCCAAAGTTTCTCAACATAACTGATTTTACATAAAGTATCCTAAATGCAGGTCAAAGTTCGAGATTTGATTTCAGAAGTTTCATAGCAACACTTTGCATGCATAATAGCCGAGATCGATTATTTTAATCAAGTTGAATGCCCGTAATTGCACTCTAATCAATATCAGTAATAACCCGTCACGTAATTGCAGTTTACGTATAGCTAGAGGATAGAATGTTTCATGTGATGAAGAAATAAATTCGTTATGCGGATAAAGGGATGGGCTTTTATCGGTGTTCAACGTGTAGTCAAACAATTGATCGTGAAATTTTTAGTTAAATAACAGTTGTGTCGACATTTTCATTGTTTTGAAAGAAGATAATTAATTTCATGTTTCAATGACACTTTTTTTCAGATGGAACTATAATCAAATAAATGAAAGAAAGAATCTATATAACGTATAAAACTTTATGAAACATCATACTCTGCGCTTCTGTCACATTAATAGTAAGGTTGATGGACGCTTAGAAGGCATCAATCTTCAAACGTATGTCTCCTCCATTCTACCATTTTATTCTCCAATATGAACATAAATTTCTATCATTTTCTGTCTTTGATGTCTCTTTATTCGTATATACTTAATCGTAATTGAGAGAAAATAATACACTTCCGAGAGCGAAAAAAAGATCAATATACACACCAGTGCATAATATTCTTCGGCATTTTTCACTTTCACATTTATACACTTGGCATTTGGTCTCGCGTCACGAATTCCTCGTAAAAGTGCTGTAGCCGTGTGTCCTCGTGGGATAGACGAGAGAGAGAGAGAGAGAGAGAGAGAGAGAGAGAGTTGCTCTTTGAGAAGTACGCTGCCGCTACTGCCTCGTGTAAATAAGTACGTCGTGTCGAATCAAAGGCAGCAGCAGCAGCAGCTCTCGACGTAAAAGAGCTGCGCGCGCCTGCGGTAAAGAGGAAAAGATAGAGGCATACGACCACTGAGCGTCGCTAGAGTGCAAGGACAATTTGGAGCAAGAGAGTGTACACAGGGTCGAGAGGGAAGAAGGCAAAGACCTGTAAGTCGAGTAAAGAGAGGAAACGACGAATTGCGTTAATATGCGTTTCGAGGAAGTGCGTTTTGCTGCAATCGCGCTTTCGCATTCACTCGCGTGGTTTAACTCTTGAGATACTCGAGACGAGGACTCGAGCTTGCAAAGGTAAAGTAACTTCAATTTTCCCTGCATTGTTTTGAATTGCTCATTTCTGTGCGTTCAAGGTTATTATGTGAAATTATTCACCTTATTAGAATTAGTATTTATCAAAATATCAAGCTCGACTGAGTATTAATTTGAAACGTTGTACTTAGTTATACCGTTTTACTATTATTAGATTCGTTCATAAGCTGCACTTGCAAACGCACTTTCTAGCACAATTACATTATTCGGCTTATTGGCATACTGATCACTCAACAGTATACGCGTACACATAAACCGCCATAATAGCAAGTATACACCACTACATTCGATTTATCGATCACCATTGAGCGCTCAGATACGGGTCGACATGTGAGGGTACAGTCCAAAGATATTGTTTGTGGAAAACCTAAGAAAATAGGATTTTCTTCGTATTTCGATCCGATTTGATATTTTCAAAATTGTAAACTCCTCTACCGTGAACGCTCTTATTGAATCTTCCAAACGAAGTACGGAATATAACAAAACTAGTATTAGTAGTTGCGTTATATAATGGAAGTTTCTTCCAGAATTGCAATTGTTTACAAAAGAATTCCTGTCCCGTGTGTAATATATACGAATGGGTCAAGGGAGTAATAGCGTTCGACTATTTGTTTGAAAATAGCTCGAGAAACGCAAACAATATTATCGCAAGAGTTGAGCATCGCGGTAAGGGCGAACCACTTGCTTGCCACGAGACAAATATTTGTGTTAAGTTGGCATGTGAAATACCAATATTATTATGTATCAATCGTTAGGTATAATGACCTGATTTCGAAAATTTATTTGTTTACTTGAACTTTTTACACAATATTTTATTCTTTTACATTATAAATACTACCTGGTGTCATGATAAACCTTATTCTACAATTACTTTTTGCACTAATAAGACTTATACTTACTTATTGGATTGTTTTGAACAGCAAATGCATAACGAGTAGTCCGCGTATGTTAGCATGTAATGCGTCTGACTATACATTGATATTGACTACTCACGTTACTTCTTGCGATAGTTCAGTGATTTCTACGCACTTCTGCAAGATGTATTTATTGTTTAAACTTATAGTAGATGTTTCGCAAGATTATAGGTAAGCTTAAACTCGTATACTTTTCTTTATGAATACGTAAGTACGCAGCAACATGTGATATTTAATATAAAACAAGAACGCGTTGGATAGATATTCAGCAACTTTTTGCAATAGCCTGAATACAGGTCGGCGCTTTTTTTTTCAATCTCGCTCTCGCACCTGCGCTCGACGCCACGTTCCGTCTTTTTGTGGCTGCTTATTCGACTATGCGGTTATATCTTCCTCCTCCTTCTCCTCTTCTCCCTTCATTCTTCTTTCCTGCGGATTTTTTTTTCATACTGCAGTCACGCAAACTCTCGTTTTTACGACTTTTAAACCACCTTTATCCACGTGCTTCCTTCCTTCTTTTGCAGTCTCCAACTTATCTTGCACAAGTTTTTCCTTTGTTTTGTTTCTTTTTATTTTTCTTTTTATTTTTCTTTCTTTTTTTTCACTTTTTCGATATATCTTCGCACTTACTTCTTTAATATATATTTTTTCCTCTTTTCATTCCTTCTCTACATAATTTTTGTGGATTTTCTCGGTTTTTATTCCAGTGCTATTTTCTAAAAAGTTAAAAAAGACAGTCATTTTATTCTAGCTCGTAAACGATATCGGACCTTTATATTTCGAACAAATGTTTTGCTTCCTCATAGAGGAAGCTTTGGTTTAGTGAAAAAAAAGTTTTCTTAAAATCATTATAGAAGTATGTTTTAAGGTCCCAGGAATCATAATACACCATTTTTAAGAAA
>JAWWMK010043746.1:0-11151 GCA_035047105.1 Galeopsomyia nigrocyanea
CGCGTTCCAAAGCGCACCGCTGACTTTAGTCTTGGAGAGAGAGAGAGAGAGAGAGAGAGAGAGAGAGAGAGAGAGGGAGAGGGAGAGAGAGAGAGAGAGAGAGAGGGAGGGGGAGAGAGAGAGAGAGAGAGAGCAACTGCGTAAGGCAGCTGTGCCTCTCGATAATGGATTCACTGCCGGAATGGATAAGCCGAAATAAATATGAACGTTTCAACTAAAACTAAAAACACGGACGCGCTTCTTATTCGGATATAAAAAAAATACAACTAAATGACTAATTTTTGAATCATTTGTCATAGCAAAATTAGAGGAGATAAAGGAAAAGCTGTGGAGAAAATACAACTTGGATAGTCGACTTCCTTACGAAGCAGTGTATCTGCTGAAGTAGGCAGCGTCGCTACCTACTAATCTGTGTCTGGCAATCTCAGATCAGGATTTTCAAAACATAGGTGAGATTTTAAAATCTCTTCTTTAATTTTTTTATTATTTGCAGGAGTATGTGTTAAACGAACACACTTGGAACAATGCACTGGCATCGAAAATTTGTAATTCGATGTTTTATTGGATGGAGTGCTCCCTCTTTTGAAAGTACGAAGTACACAGTTGAAGGGTTTGCACTGCCAACAGACTCAACGTGAACTTGTGCTATTGCAGTGCAAACTAGAGCTTGACTGGAAGCTTGACGTGTGTCTCGGCTTGCGGAAGGTCTTGCTCGTTGCAAATGAAATGCTTAAGTCAGTAGTTCATCTGCAGCATCAAAGCCTTCAACTCACAAGACAAGGTATGACTCATTACTAATTAATGTTTCATTTTATAGAAAAGGATGACTTGGATCCCTGGGACTTCGGTTGGATCGCGGGAAAATTGGAAACACAGTCGGAGTTACAGCTGAGGGCTAAGACCAAGCCTCCACCTGTTAAACCACCCCCGACACTTCTCGCTCTCTCTCCGAAGTTTGCGAAACAACTGTTGGATGACACCGTGGAAAATAGGAAGGTATTGGGCAAGCTGCGACAAGAGCAAGCACGCACAAATAATCTCCTCGAAGAGATGTTGGCCGTGATGAAAGGAAAGGCGACTAAAGAGGCACCCACGGGAGATCTGATCTCTCCCGATGAGACTCAGATCGCCAAAACCCGTGATGACCGGAGACGTTCGGCTCCCCAAGAAGGACGTCATACTTCCAAAAGAGAAGTGTACCAACGAGACACCTCATCAATCGCCCAGTAAAGAAGATGTGGAAGGAAATTGGGACGAGGAGATTGAGCAAACCGAACTAGAAAAGGACGCGTCACATAACGCGGGCACAGTGGATAACGGACTCAGTGGACCAGGTGGCACTTCCACCCCTTTTAGCCAGGTAAAAAAGAATATATTTTCGGGTTTGGAATCTGGAATCCGTGATCCGCGAGTAAGTAGTAGCGTCAAAGATATTTCCAAACTTATTGCGGACGAAGTAAAACGAGCCGTGCTCAATAATACTTCAGTTGACAGCGGCATAGGTTCGGGAGTTTCCAATAATAGTAAATAGGCAT
The DNA here is from genome assembly GCA_035047105.1 of Galeopsomyia nigrocyanea. Classification (NCBI taxonomy): domain Eukaryota; kingdom Metazoa; phylum Arthropoda; class Insecta; order Hymenoptera; family Eulophidae; genus Galeopsomyia; species Galeopsomyia nigrocyanea. The sequence continues at coordinate 1,536 of JAWWMK010043746.1, forward strand.
TGAATTTTCAAATTCTACTAACAATTCGAGTTCCAATCTTTATAGAAAATACAGCTTAACCAAAAAAAATGAGTTTTGATACTTATCAGGGATACCTTTTTGCGGAGCTCAAAGCTAGAAAATGGTTTTACGTGTTCAATGACGTGGAATGCGCGAAAATGGATAAAGTGGAGATTGAATATGATGAAGCTACCGTGAAAGACATCATGTTCAACCACATCAGCCTAACGACTATGAAAATGATTTCATACATTTAGAAGATAAGAAGCCGAAAGAAGTGCTCGAGTACATTAAGGAAACTAAACTCGCGGAAATTGGAATGAACGAGCACACCGCCTTTAAACAATTGATTAACATTAAATACAAAATTAAAAAGGAAACTGCTGCACAGTTCGTCGCGCGATTTGAGAAAACGGTCAGACAGTATGAAATGCACTCTAAAACCGGGAGATATCCGGACGATGAAAAGCGAAAACTGTTTTACCACGCGGTTGTAGAAACGATACCTTCGGTGTCTGTTGTGGATGGAGTCAGTTTTAATGTAAAAGGTAGCGATTGTGATTACAACCAACTAAAGAAACATGTCTTACAGGTCGGACCTAAAAAATTGATGGAAAACTCGCCACGAGCTTTGCAAGCTCAGCGTGCGTAGAAAACGGGAGTAAGGGATGACTGGTGTCACAAATGCGGCGATAAGGATCATGAGACTGAACAATGCAAGTTCCCGACTAACGTCTGCTATGGCTGCAAAAAGGCGGACCATATACACAAAGAATGTAGCCTCAATAAACGTGAACGGGATGGCACAGACAATTCTGCACCAGCCAAAAGACCAAGGCTGCCTGCAAGTCAAGTTGGATTTGGTGGATCGCGTGGAGGTGGATCTCAGTCTAAAGACGATAGGAGAAATTACATTCCTGAAGGTAAAGGAAAATCTAAATTTCCCAAAAACAAGCGTAGATCTAAAGTACGCGCGAACTTTGTAGAAGGCGAAGATAGCGATGAAATGTCGGTTTCGGATTCCGAAAGCGAAAATGAAAATGAAGTCAACAAATTCATTGCAGACTCGGGCGCGACGGAACATTTGTCAAACGCTTGACTATTGTTTAAAATACTGGATCTGTTGGAAACCGGAGTGATAAATTATGCCAACAAAAATTCGCGAGCTAATATGGATTTTCAGGGTAAAGGTGACGTTGATTTAAAATTAACAGGCGGTAAAATTTTTAAATTAAACGACGTGATTTACTCGAAAGATCTAGCTAAAAACTTATTGTCGCTGCGTAAACTTGCGGATAACGGATTAAAGATTTTTCTTGATAACAAGCAAATTAACATTTTCGATCCAATTGCCAAGAAAACTGTTATCTCCGGATTATACAATAAACCATTTTGGGAAATTGAATTAAAAGTTAATAATCAAGCAAAATGCTTTAACAAAAAGAAAATATTTGTAAACTTAGCAACTGGCGGAGAAGTGGATAAAACCGTGAATGAATCTGTAGAAGAGACCGTAAATAACAAACTGTTAAATACGATTAATAACCGGCGAATAGTTAAATCTAACGAAAACGTACGCGAAAAGGTAAATGGATCGATTCAACTTAAGGACGATAGGAGGCTAAACTCAATTCGGTACTATTGTGGCATGCTAGACTTGGACACATGTCAGCTAACTATATGCGTAAGTTTAGAAACTTATATCCGGAACTGAAAGATTTCGATAAATCTGATTTTGACGAAGGAATAAGGGAATGCGATATTTGTTTCCGCGCTAAAATGAACAAACTTCCATTCACTAAAATCAGATTTCGGGAAAATAGACCACTACTTAGAATACACGCGGATGTCATAGGCTACATAAGTCCGGTGACTTACCCAGGACAATATAGATTTATAGTAGTATTCGTGGACAACTACTCGAGATACGCGGCCACGTATTCACTGAAAAGGAAAAGTGACGTGCCTGCGTTCTGAGGGAGTTCTTAGTTTCTGCGAGAAATTTAATAGAAAACGAACCTAAGTTTACGAAAATCGGATCAGTATCAGAAGAGTTGACGTTACCTGAATTTTTCGTCTCATTTTCATCAGAAATGATGACAGGATCAACGGTAGCAGAAGCGGTATCGACGGTATCTCTGTGTATTTGCGCTCTCGTCCTTGTCTGGAACGGTACTTTCTGCGGCATCCGTTGAGTTTTCGCTGACTTATCAAAACCGGACATCTGGACGTCCTCGACGGTCGATAAAGCTTCGGACGAGCCCCCAAAATATTACACTCACGCTCACAGAAAGATCAAACACAAAAAATTATTTATAAAAGAACACGAACGTGTATTTATAAACCATAAATACAGCAACGCAGAATAGGGTTAAACGTGCTCGCGTAATCAGTCGCTCGCATCAACTAACTAAACAAAAACCGAGGAACAATAAAACAAGTCACCTAGCAACGTTTTTGTTCTTATTGCGTTCGATATCGTAAGGTGATAGATAACAATATAAACGTCCCTTTAATACGATCTAATTGCAGCAGCAGAAGAAAATTATTTCGGTTTTTTTGAGTCAGTTTGAGGGAGTTACCTCCTTAAGAAAGACGTAGATACATTGATATGTATTTTAGCCATTGATTCGGCTGATATATGGGGCGTGAAAGACACGTTTTTGACAATTTTATGATGTAAAGCCATGTATAGATTGGCGAGAAATTATTTTTCCGTGAATCCCAGGAAAAGGATCTGTAAGGTGCTTTTATGGAAGAAGATACATCGATATGTATTTTAGCATATAATTCGGTCAATAGGTGCCACGTAACCGGCATGTTTTTGACATTTTTATGCTGCAATGCCATGTATAAGTAGCCATAGATTTGCAGAAAATTATTTTTTCATAAATCCCTTGGAAAGCGTCTTTGAAGTACATTTAAGAAAGACGTAGATACTTTGATATGTATTGTAGCAATTGATTCGGCCGATATATGCGGCGTGATAGACACGTTTTTGACAATTTTATGCTGTTAAGCCATGTACAAGTGGCCATAGATTTGCAAGAAATTATTTTTTCATAAATCCTTTGGAAAGCGACTTCGAAGTGCACTTAATAAAGACGTAGATACATTAATATTTATTTTAGAACTTGATTCGGACGATATATGGGGCGTAAAAGACACTTTATTGACAATTTTATGATGTAGCGCCATGTATAGATTTGCGAGAAATTATTTTTTCGTAAATCCCAGGGAAAGGATCTTTAAGGTGCCTTCATGGATGAAGATATTGATATGTATTTTTGCACTTGATTCGGTCGATATATGGGGTGTCACAGGCATGTTTTTGACATTTTTATGTTGTAATGCCATGTATAAGTAGCCATAGATTTACGGAAAATTATTTTTTCATAAATTTCTTGGACAGCAACTTTAAAGTACACTTAAAAAAGACGTAGATACATTGAGATCAATTGAGCACTTGATTCGGCCGATATATGGGGCGTGATAGGCACGTTTCTGACAAATTCATGCTGTAATGCTATGTATAAGTGGCCATAGATTTGCGGGAAATTATTTTTTCATAAATCCCTTGGATAGGATCATTGAAATACATTTAAGAAAGAAGTAGATACATTGATATGTATCTTAGCACTTGATTCGGTCGATATATGCAGCGTGATAGGCACGTTTTTGACAATTTTATGAGTTGAAACCATGTATAAGTGGCCATAGATTTGCGGGTAATTATTTTTTCGTTAATTCCATGGAAAGGATCCTTAAGCTACCTCCATGGAATAAGATACATTAATATGTATTTTAGCATTTGATTCGGCCAATGTATGGGGCGAAATGGGCCTTTATTTGACAATTGTATATCATCGATGTCGTAGATCATCGGTAATCCGATTGAATCGATAAAAAGATCAATTTGCGACATCATAGATTTTTGTGAAAATAATGAAGATATTTTTAATAGATGCATTTTGCCACACGTATTTGTCAGCAAATGTTTATAAATTTATGCAAAACTTGAATAAAAAACAGAGAGCATTTTAGTGCGTCGTTGCTGTGCGACATCTGAGTATTAGACTGAATGTACACTGCTTCTTAGATATTTTTACGTATAGAAAGCGATCCCAATGTAAATTGATGACCCGAAGACGTTGTACTCTCTTTGTGAGAAACTTAATTTTCGAGCGCTTCGATCATTCATTACAAAACTTCAAAATTTCTAAATTATTTTATTATTATTATTATTATTATTCTATTCATTTTACAAAATTAACGTAATAGATTGATTAAACATATTCACGCACAGGCTGGGCATAAATTTTAATATCCACGGTGACGACATTCACAATTTCATCGATTTTCTAAGAATTATGAATGCAATATAACAATAGTAATATGCAAAATATTCTTATGAATAAAAAATTAATTTAATAAATTAGTAATTTTCAGATTTCAATTACACTTATAACACCATTTTTAAGTCTGAAGAATTACATACATCTATTAAAGATAAAATATCAAGCGCTTAATAAAATCTTTTTGTAACATATATGAACTGATGAAATTTCAGTGAGAAAAAGTATTTGGTTCAATCCAACAACTCAAAGTATTCTATTTGTTCGATCACTGTGACTATCATTTGACAAGGAAACTGATAAAACATTCGAGAATTAAAAAAACATAAAAAATTGAAAGCCAAAATTATAAATCTCAAAAGACATCGATTGAAGATGGTTAATAATACTTTTGTATGAGTGAAATACATTGTAACCGAGACCATATTTGATGTCAAATTTGTAACTACTCTTGCTGTTAATAAAGCAACAAGCAGATCTCCCACGCGTTTGCGAACATCATATAAATTTGGAGACTGAAACGATGACTTTGAATTTATCGATTCATCGTTATTTTTGGTTTGAGTTTATTACATGCCAAAATTGAAACTTTTGAACATTTATTGCATCTTTCATATCGCTCAGAGGTCAATGTTTGGTTATTCGTAAAAATTTAACTAGCAAGTTATACGCGCAATCAACATTCGTTATATTTTTTATCGTAATAATAGATTAACGTTTGTGATTGTTTCCCGAAAACTTTAATCAACGAAAAATTCAGGAAAATATTTATGAAAAGAGTGAAGTTTGGTCTAATTTTGTATGGACGTGGTACTACAAATTCTGGAAACATAGCACACAGATATTTAGCAATCTAATTTTGTTATCTGACTGTTTGGATGTTGATTCTACACTTGTCCATAAATTTACAACTATTTTATCAGCATTAGAAAATAAACGAATTCTAAAGCTGGATGTATAAGAATCTTTTTGTTATGAAACTTACAAGTTACATTATCAGTTATATTCATGGAGTAAAATGAATCTATCTACTCACAAACTGTTGAGGCATGGATGTCAAATTGTGCGAAAATTCCCATTACCAATAGTATTTTACTCTGCAGATGCTAGCGAGTTATGGCATAAGCTGTATAGAAAATATATAAGAGAACATGCACGACAGAATAGTAGAAAAATTAGATTTCTTGATGTCTTTAATAAAAAGTCTTATATCTATCAGATTCGACAATATCTTTATTGCTAATTTAATAGCGACTGTAAATTCGTAAGATTCAATAAGTATCTACAGATGTTGCACAGTTTTATCAAATTAGGTGAAAAAATGCTACTATATTCGAATAACTTTAAACTTCATAGGTTTTTTTTAAATAATTTATCTTCTTTGCGACCCAATGATTTCAGACGAAGATAGTGGAGATGATGTAAAAATCATAGATGGATTCTGATAATAAATTAATACAACTTTTTAAAACGATACAATAGGAAAATCGAAATAGATTTAAACGTTACTAATTATTACAAATATATTTCACCATCCTCGAAAATATATAGGATATTATTTTATGTTGTACTGTATTTCATTAACAGTAATGACAAGAATACAGTTAATTTTTTTAAAGTTAATATTGCAAGTTATCAATATATTATTTGTAATTTTATGGGTTGCTGTATTTCTTTTAAATAAAAGTTTATTCAAAATTATCTTTATTTTAATATTAGGCATTGTAGTAGTATTCGTTACATGCTATATTTTTCATTTTCTTTTTATGTAATAATAACTTCTATTTTCATAAATAACAATAAGGTAGATCAACATTGGATGCAAGGTAAGCAATGTTTCTGATACCTGATTATATAATTGATATCATCCAATGCTAGTGTATTGAAAACAAAAAAATGCCATAAATCAACATTAGAAGGATTTTTCATTGATATGGAGGGATACTTCATTTAGTATAACCGATTTCGATTTTCTGATCAAGAAATAACAATAATATGTATCTACTTCATTAAAAAAGTGACAAGCAAAGTAGCAAGTACATTCTCCAGGAAATAACAAAATTTAAGGAAAGTCACTGATGCTTTGACTTTTCGCTTTAAATAATGGATTTTACGTAATTTCTAATGATGAAATCGTATTCCTCGTTCCAAACCCTACAGAAATAGGTATTTATTTACAGGCCCTCTACCAATATCTATAGCACACCAAAGCGGAGAAAATTTGCCGCGACTTCCTTTCGATGGCTTACTTAAACGAAATATCTCTGGTACTTAAAAAAATACCATCGATAAATTTTAATACCTAGATTACGACTATTTGCTTTCGGAGCGATTTTTGCAGTCGTTTCTCTGGAAAAAACTTAAAAATTAAACATCTTTGCCTCTGTTACGTGTGAATAAATCCTTAAAACTAAATTAAAAAGTGACGGGACGGGGACTGAACTCACGGTCCCGGACTTGCAAGTCTGACGTCTTGACCACTGTACCACGGCCGCCACCGTGCACCTGTCCTAGACCCATCTCATAACCAACCCGTTACGGTCTCCGCGTTCTATTTAAAAAAACGTATAGATTTCGCCCTTCACCCCTAAAAAAACGCACACATCTTCACACACACATACATACTCTCTTTTCAATAGAAAAATAATTTTGAAAAAAAAGTTTACAAAGCGCCACTGTCAATCGTTGCTATTGGAAAAAAATAAGATAAGAAACTGTACAGAAACAAAGAATGAGGATGGTATTGTAATGAAAAAAAAAAAAGAACATCTTTCTGAAAAGAGCGCAAAAAATATACAGTACGATAATTATATATGCTGCAAAATAATGAGACAACTGTTTGTATAACAATAGCACAGAAAACTATTGACAATAAAAAAACGTGAAACAATTAAATAGCACTGCAAAAAAATACTATTACATACATATCAACTGTCCAAATAATACCATGAAATTGCAACTGTACACGAAAAATTCAATACCAATGAAATTTAAGAAACACAGAAACAACAACAAATACAGTATACACAATGCCATGGGAATTCAAAGGCAACATGAAAAAAAAATACAAAATACCAATAAAATTTGTCTCACCAGCACGTCCTCGTCGTAGGAGTCGGGCAACACATTCAATGTGGCTAACGCTGGGAGTACTTTGCCAATCTTCCGCGCAAATATACACATACACGGACTCAACAGATAATTTAGCACCAACAAATCAATGGAAAAACATAGATACTCAACTATAACAGAAAATCCCTTCCCATTCCCTCCCCCCACTCACTCCCCACTAACTCTCCACTCATTCCCCTGCTCCCTCCCCCACTCCCCCCTCACTCATTCCCCACTCACTTCCCCACAACTCCCCACTCACTCCCACACTCCTTGCTCACTCCCTCCTTACTACCTCCTCACTCCCACCCCACTCACTCTCTACTCACTCCCCACTAACTCCCCACTCACTCCCCCACTCCCTGCCAACTCACTCCCTCAATCCTTCCCCCTCTCCCTGCCCACTCACTCCCCCACTCCCTCTGTACTCGCTCCCTACTCACTCCCCCACTCACTCCCCGCTCACTCTCCACTCACTACTCACTAACTCCCCACTCACTCCCCACTCACTCTCCTACTCACTCCAACACTCCCTCCTCACTCCCTCTGCACTTCCTCCCCACTCACACCCCCACTCCCTCCCCCGCTCCCTGCCCACTCACTCCCCCATTCCCTCTGTACTCTCTCCCTACTCACTCCCCCACTCACTCCCCACTCACTCTCCACTCACTACTCACTAACTCCCCACTCACTCCCCACTCACTCTCCCACTCACTTTCACGCTCTCTCCTCACTCACTCCTCACTCTTTCCCCACTCCCTCCCCCACTACCGCCACATTCCCTCCCCCGATCCCTGCTCACTGCCTCCCCGCTCCCTGCTCACTTCCTCCCCACTCCCTGCTCACTCCCTCCCCACTCCCTCCCCCGCTCCCTGCCCACTCCCTCCCCCACTTCCTCCCTACTCACTCCCCCACTCACTCTCCACTCACTCCCCGATAACTCCCCACTCACTCCCCACCATTGAGATGTATATTTCCGATCCAACAGTCACGTGACCCCTTGGATTCAAAGCTGTACAGGGACTGCAGGCTTCAAGAAATAAATGAATCAAACAAATTGCGCCAATTTAAAAATTTCATTTTCGTAGGAAACCATAGGCATTATCTCGGTCCAGAACCATAAAAATGAAAATGTGATGATATCAATGGATACACTGAAAGCACATTCGTGGAGTGGCTCCTGAGACCCGCATGGTGACGCCTCGAAATGTTAGATAGCTACTATACTTTAATTGTTGAGGTACGGCTCTTCTTTTACCGACGGATAGCTGCTCTACATTGAGTAGTTACAACTGCACTGGCGGTGAGTAGAGAATTCCCGCCAATTCGAGGAGCCAGCACTCAACACGGTCGAGGATTCAGTGCATGTGCATTTCTATAAACTACATCATATCATCGTGCGAGATCATTCTATTAAACACAGAAGTAATTATTTATTGTTTATGAAAATCATTCTTAAAGTTCGTTGATATAACCGATCTGTTTTAATTGAAAGGGTAGCGATGGATTCAGCACCGAATTCTAAAGAGAGTAGTAACAGAAGTGTTGACAAACTGCAACGCAGATCAGGTATTTTACGATTTACATAAAATCACTGCTTGAATCTAAGAAGCAATTAGCTTAAATAAAAAGTGTATTGCATCAATTGTGTTGAAGTGTTCTAGAATCTAATAAGCTCTAGGAAGTCAAAAAAATTTACTTTTGCTGATCTAACCTCAAATGATGTTTTTTTTTTAATTTGGCTTGTAACTTATAATATTGGCTATCAATTTAGTATAAATTGAAATAACAGTTGCTGCATATGAATGATGTTTGTATGGTATGTTATTACACATAATTTTTCATTCAAAGAAAATTTAATTTTCTTTCTTTTACAAAAAAGTTTACAAGGTAGAATAGTTTTAGGAAAATATAAGATTTTTGGCGTCATAGATTTTCCAAAACTCAAAAGTATTGTAATATACCACTACATGGGAAAAGACCCAATTACCTATCAGTAAGTTGATTTAAAAATATGCATAATGTAATGTTTTGTTCATTATAGTTTCGAGTCGAATTTGAAATACACATATTAGCTGTCCTACATGAAATACAACTATTTTATTGTAAGAAAGTATTTACTAGTGACTAATCTAATTAACTTGTGTCTA